>BLSH010114821.1:755124-767828 GCA_018402905.1 Glandirana rugosa | reverse complement strand
CCTCTGAGCACTTGGCACCTTAACTGAAAATAGAACTGGTTATAAACTGATACCTACCAAAGATCTGGATTAGGACTGGAAAAGGCTGATTAACCATTTATATCACATACAACAAAAAGGATTTTTTTCAGATTTGTTTTTATATGGTTTATGGACACATCTACTGTTGTTTTACTGAGGAAAGTAGCATATGCACACCAGCACATTATTTGGATTTTATACAATTTTTGATATATGTTTATAATATTTTTGAAATGTTTTCACCATTTAAAATTTGTGGTTCATCTATTCATATATGTTACCACTAAGGGTTGCTTTGCAATATATATGTATGTGTCAATCTGAAGCACTACAAGTACAACATATATATTATCACTAAAGCACGATTGCACTTTATGGACAAACACGGAAATAATATTGCACACTGTGAAAACACTACATTTTATTAGTATATTTTTGATCGATATACACATTTGTTTATACCCAAAGCTCAAACAGCGCCATATCCAAACATAACAAACAAAATACTTTTTTGCGCTATTTTTACAAAAGGAAAACTGTTATTTCCCCTATTGGGGACATGTCTCCGCCTAGTTGTCTCCAGCAGGGGGAGTGCTCAAGGTAAAATAGTAGTGATTGGAAGTATTTATCACATGATCAGACAGCCACTATATAAGCGGGTTATAGCTGTCACTTCCGCATCCGCTGACGAAGTTCCGGTAGTTGGAACGCAACGCGTCCGGAAACAGGAAGTGGCTGCACCCACGATCGCTGCTGTCTTCCGAACGTGGTAACGTTCGTATATCCCACGAAAGTTCGTTTTACTTGTTTTGCTGTGAACTATGCACTGGGTCACAGTGCTTTTCTTGTGAGTATTATTTGTTACTTTTAATAAAATACCTATCTTTTATACCGAGAGCACTAGATTTCTCTATATTCTTTTATATGATGCCTATGGAGTATATGAGTGGATTGAGAGCTCAAGAATAAAAGTGTCCTGCCCCTTTATGGAGGCTAAATTGTTGGCGATCTTCACACTGTCCTTTGGATACTCTGTAACTGTGAATGTATGTTTCTGTCGGCTCCTGTAATAAGAGCCAAAGTTTGGAGGTGAGCTGCTAGCATTTAAGGTGGCGGTGGACTGACACTGAAGCACTGTGGATATCTATATATTGCATGGACACATAGACACGGGGTGTCTTATACTAAGACTTTGATTATTAGCGCTGCACTCATTTATACTGTTTTGTGCTTTTGTAGGATTTGTTTGAATTTGCCTATAAGTGTTCAGCTGCTATAACAACTATACATGAGAGCGCTGATTGATTTAGGTTATTTTGAAACTCCACTATTGCCTGCTGCTGCTCACACAGTCTCTCCAGCATGTGCAAGGTGGAGTTCCACCTTGTGGGCACGTCGCATAGGAGGCGGTGAGCGGGAAGGCCGAAGTTCCGCTGCAGCGCAGACAGGCGAGCAGCAGCAGGGTAAAAACGTTGAGAGCGCTCACAAACGACCCACACTTTCTGCAGAAGCTCTGACATATCCGGGTAGTTTTTTTAGAAATTTCTGCACCACCAAATTCAGCACATGCGCTAGGCAAGGGATGTGCGTCAAACCGGCTAGGCCTAGAGCTGCTAAGAGATTTCGCCCATTATCGCACACCACCAGGTCGGGCTTGAGGCTCAGTGGCAACAACCACTCATCGGTCTGTTGTTCAATGCCCGTCCGCAGCTCCTGCGCAGTGTGGGGTTTATCCCCCAAACATATCAGTTTTAAAACAGCCTGCTGTCGTTTTCCCCTGGATGTGATGAGGTTGGTAGTGAAGGTGTTACGCTGACCGGATGAAGAGGTGGCAGAGGAGGAGGAAGCCCTGCAATCCTCGGTGGCAGAAGGACATGTGCCAAACTGCTATCCGCCTCAGGCCCACCCGCCACTACATTTGCCACATTTGTTAGCGAGATATAGCTTCCCTGCCCGTGCTTACTGGTCCAGTTATCAGTGGTTATTTGGACCTTGCCACAGATGGCGTTGCACAGTGCACACTTGATCTTGTCCCCGACTTGTTTGTGCAGGGAAGGGATGGCTCACCTGGAAAAGTAGTGGCGGCTTGGAACCACGTACTGTGGGACAGCCACCGCCATCAGGTTTTTAACTGTCCGTGTCCACCAGACGGAATGACAGCATTTCAAAGGCCAGGAATTTTGAAATGCTGGCATTCAGGGCCAGGGATCACGAGTGGGTAGGGGGGTACTTCCTCTTTCTCTCCAGTGTTTGGGAGATGGACAGCTGTAAGCTTCCATGGGACCATGGTGTGGAAATGCTTGGGGACGGTGGCAGACATGGTGGCGTTGCTGTCACATCGTCTGTTTGCTGGGTGGCAGGTGACACTAGCACTGTAGAGGTGGAGGAAGAGGCCGAGGCAGCAGCAGAAGAGGAGGCAGGAGGAGCCCGAGACCTTTCTTGGATTTTGAGGTGCTTATTCCACTGCCGCTCGTGCTTTGCATGTAGATGCCTGGTCATGCAGGTTGTGCTCAAGTTTAGAACATTTATGCCTCGCTTCAGGCTCTGATTGCACAGCGTGCAAACCACTCGTGTCTTGTCTTCAGCACATTGTCTGAAGAACTGCCATGCCAGGGAACTCCTTTGAGCTGCCTTTGGTGTGCTAGGTCCCTGGGTGCGGTGGGTAGTAGCAGGCGTACTGTCTAGGGGACGGTTGCTCCGCTTTTGCAACCTGCTTCCTCATTTGCTGTGCTATTGACTCTGAGCGACCACCATCTCTTCCTCAAAACTGCACACGTCACTCGCATGACCTTCATTTTATGTGGGGACTAGGACCTCATCATCCTCCACATCATCTTCCACCCACTCTTCACCACTGCCCTCCTTGTCAGTCTGCACACTGTAGAAAGCCGCAGCAGTTTTGTCATCATCAGAGACGTGCTGCGGTGGTGTTTCCATGTCCTCATCCTGAAACAGAAGTGGTTGGGCATCGGTGCACTCAATGTCTTCCCCTTCTGGGGCAGGGCTATGTGGATGGCCCATGGAATGCACACCAGCAGAGTCATCAAAAAGCATAAGAGACTGCTGCATGACTTGGAGCTCAGACTGCTTGACTGATTTACAAGGGGCTGAGGTGAAAGACAGATGGCCATGGGGTTCAGGTGCCAACTCTGAGCTTTCAGCAAGGGACGGGGTGGGAGACAATGTGAAGAAACTGGAGGCATTGTCTCCCACCCAATCTACTATCGCCTGTACTTGTTCTGGCCTCACCATTCGTTGAGCGGCATTCGAGCCTACAATATAACATTGAAGGTTCTGTCGGCTACTCGCACCTGAGGAAGGTGTTTCACTTGTGCGTGTAGCTGGCACAGATCAACTACGTCCTCTCCTTGCAACAGGAGCTTCACCAACACCACCAACACCATCAGCACCACAGCCACGTCCCTTATTTGATGCTCTCCTCATTCTGGACGCAAATGTACTATTTAGCACAAATTTATATTATTTTTTATAACACTAATCTGTCCCTCACAGCAGCAGCGGGTACCTCTCCCTATACCAGTATGAGATGATTTTATAATGGTAATCTGTCCCTCACACCAGCAGCAGGAACCTCTCCCTACACCAGTATGAGATGATTTTATAATGCTAATCTGTCCCTCACACCAGCAGCAGGAACCTCTCCCTATACTAGTATGAGAGGATTTTATAACGGTAATCTGTCCCTCACACCAGCAGCAGGAACCTCTCCTTACACCAGTATGAGATGATTTTATAATGGTAATCTGTCCCTCACACCAGCAGCAGGAACCTCTCCCTATAACCGGTATGAGATGATTTTATAACGGTAATCTGTCACTCACACCAGCAGCAAGAACCTCTCCCTACACCAGTATGAGATGATTTTATAACGGTAATCTGTCCCTCACACCAGCAGCAGGAACCTCTCCCTACACCAGTATGAGATGATTTTATAACGTTAATCTGTCCCTCACACCAACAGCAGGAACCTCTCCCTATACCAGTATGAGATGATTTTGTAACGGTAGTCTGTCCCTCACACCAGCAGCAGGAACCTCTCCCTATACCAGTATGAGATGATGTTATAACGGTAATCTGTCCCTCACACCAGCAGCAGGAACCTCTCCCCATACTAGTATGAGATGATTTTATTACGGTAATCTGTCCCTCACACCAGCAGCAGGAACCTCTCCCTATACTAGTATGAGATGATCTTATAACGGTAATCTGTCCCTCACACCAGCAGCAGGAACCTCTCCCTATACCAGTATGAGATGATTTTATACTGCTAATCTGTCCCTCACACCAGCAGCAGGAACCTCTCCCTACACCAGCATGAGATGATTTTATAACGGCAATCTGTCCCTCACACCAGCAGCAGGAACCTCTCCCTATACCAGTATGAGATGATTTTATAAAGGTAATCTGTCCCTCACACCAGCAGCAGGAACCTCTCCCTATATTAGTATGAGATGATTTTATAACGGTAATCTGTCCCTCACAGCGGCGGCAGCATCCTCACCCTACACTTGTCTGAGAGCATGTGACATGCAGCTCTACGTGACTCCAGCTCATATCGAGTCCGGGTCACATGATGCACTGGCCAATCACAGCCATGCCATTAGTAGGCTTCTAAGGGCAAACCAGTGAAATGCTTGTTGATTGGCTGCACTGCAGCTATTTAAAAGGCGCGAAAAAATACCCGAACTCTGAACCCAAACTCGCTGGACTTTTTCTCAAATGTCTGGGTTTGGGACACGGCCACACTAAAGTCCGGTACGAACCCGAACTTTATAGTTTGGGTTCGCTCAACTCTACTCATGATACATTAGTGCAGTGGTTCTCAACTCCTGTCCTCAGGACCCACTAACAGGCCAGATTTTAAGTATTACATTGGGGAGATGCAGACTAGAATACTGCAATCACTGAGCAGCAAATTATATCACCTGTGATGTATTTCAGTTATCTTGCAAACCAGGCCTGTTGGTGGGTCCTGAGGACAGGAGTTGAGAACCACTGCATTAGTGTGATGGTCAGTGGGAAGAATGCTCCTTACACTTGTGTTCTTTGGTTAGAATTCCCCTCTTACAGATAGCTAAAATATAGCTAAAAACATCATTCTTGTCAATGGGAATCTATCTGAGAAGCAAATATTGGTCACTGCTCCAGGAACCACTAGCAACCTCTGGAGGAACCCTGGTTCAGAAACCTGACCTAGCTAAAGGCCTCAAAGAACAAATAATCAGGTTTTTCAATTTATCCATTATAATATAAACGTCATTTTTGTTGTTTATTGACCAATATATAAGGCCAAGGGATACAATACTATTGCAGCCAGAGCTAATAAGTACCTAGCTCAGACTTTCTCAACCCTTTTAACACAAAAGAAACCTTGAAATAAATTTCCAGTCTTGGGAAATCCCTCCTAAAAATACAATATCTACAGCTCATGATACATTAGTGTGATGGTCAGTAGGAAGAATGTTCCTTACACTTGTGTTCTTTGGTTAGAATTTTCCCCTTACAGATAGCTATAAACATCATTGTTGTCAATGGGAACCTATCTGAGAGGCAAATATTTGTCACTGCTCCAGGAACCCCTAGCAACCTCTGGAGGAACCCTGGTTGAGAAATCTGACCTAGCTAAAGGCCTCAATGAATAAAAAATTAGTTTTTTCAATTTATCCATTTTCATATAGACTTTATTTCTGTTTCTTCTTGGCTTAAACCAATGCAATACTTTACTTTTGTCATTGCTTTAAACCATATAATCAATGTAATTAATGTGTGGCAGTGCCTAAACCAAGGGTCTAATAACCCTGTTAGAAATGTATCACACATTTTGGCATCTGCCAGTGTATATAACAAATTTTTAGAACAATAAAAGAATATTTGTAAATTTTCAGGTTTAGCTACCCTTTATTTTTTCCCTATTCCTTAGGTTTTACAAAGAAAATATTTTATTCCATTAAAATAGAAAAGAATAGTTTTAGCTCAAATAAATGAATTAATTACATAAATACTGTATACATATTTATTAAATATGGGGCATAGTCTCAATGACTAAGGCAGCATCAATGTAAGAATTGCAGTCTTGGTGGTAATTGGAGTAATGTAACTAGGCAACCGTTAAATGATTCCCCTGAGATTAAAGCTTGCAGAAGACCATTCTGGCTAATGTGCCTAGCAATATACAATCAGGGAAAATAAACAAAAATCAGTGTATGGCATTCAAAGAATAGGATGATCTGAGAAGAAGTCAATAGACAATTAAACAGGGACACGCAGTAATTGTATAATGTAAAAGATCCTGGAATTTTCATTGGCTTTAGATTCCTGTGTACTATTCTGGCAAATACACTTGTCTTATTACAACACATTTCTCATGTTTAACCCTGAAGCTCGTAAAGTGATGCTCTTAGGATTAAAGCAGATATCTAAATATAAAGGCAAAATTCATCTGATACCAAAAGTAAAAAGTTGGCAATGGGCAGTAGATTGTAGTCAGACAATAAGCCACTTAAATAGTATTTTCTTCTAAAGATTTGTACTTGTACCTGCTTGACAGAGTTCATGTCCAGCAGATACTGCTGGTTCCAGTCTTGGTTTGGAAAAGGATAGTGCTTGGTTAGCAACATCTTATTGGATATATAGGAGTTGATTAACTAAAGGCAAATAGGCTGTTCATTTAGCAAAATTAATTTTTACTTTGCAATGGAGTTTTTCCTTAGCTTAGGGAATTGCTGAAGCTCTGCCCACTCCCATCATCCAATCATGTGGAAAATAAATACTATTTTTTAAAATGTCCTTAATTTTGATTGGGTATTCTTTGCAAAGGGAATTCATTTGAAAAGTGAGCACACTCTGCTGCTTTAGTAAATCAACTCCACAGGGTTTTGTCCTGAGAATAACCATGTGGGGATATCAACGACTAAGCATGAAATGTGTCCAAGTGTATTTATTGGTCCTACAATAAAAAAGTTAATGAGCTAAATGGTGCGTGGCTCAGAGATTTGTTTAAAGCCCAACTCTGCACAATATTTTTTCTTAAAACTGTCCCAGGAGTAATAGAAATAACAATTTTTTTTTAAAAAAATGTGAAAACGTGAGAAAAAGAAAAAGGGATAAAATGCGTCCTCAAGACAGAGAGTGTGTGTGTGTGTGTGTGTGTGGGGGGGGGGGGGCTTTGACTTCTCTGGATATGGACTGATAAACCTCCACCTGTTATAAGTACAGCTTGGGCCTCTCAAGATCCACAGATGGAAATTCTTCTTTGATCTAAACTGATGATTCACACTGGGCAATGATGAATTATATACCACACAGTTGGAGTTCTCCTGTGTCTATCTAGTTGCCAACAAAGGGAGTGCAGAAGATGCCATGCTATTAGCTATATGAGTGCCATATGTGATCACAGCGGCACCTCTCCCTGGGAGTTTACCAGTTATGCCTAATGTTTGATACATATGCCATTATTCACTCTGACTCCATGCTGCTTATATGGGGGCTGGTCCTATAACACATTTTATTGGATATCCTCGTGGACTTTAAATGCCATTAACCACATGTAGTGGCCCATCAAATAGTTTATATGTGGTTGATTTTATGCTACAGCCCAAAGGAATTTAAATACCACTGGCCATAAGGAGTTAATATGGGGGTAAGTGATTTTTCACGGGCAATTTGTTGGGACAATGGTTAGTGTTAAGGCTTCAATAATCCCAGCACCATAGTTAATATGGTTTCAGGGTGAGTGAAGAGCATTATTTCTTATATTACATTGTAATATAAAATGAAATAGTTCAACTAACCATAATACAGTGGGAACCCTGAGCATGTCACTTGCCACTGTCGCCTGCCACCAGATGCAGCTGGTCACTTGCCACGTCACCTGCCACCAGATGCAGATTGTCACTTGCCACGTCACCTGCCACCAGATGCAGATTGTCACTTGCCACGTCACCTGCCACCAGATGCGGATTGTCACTTGCCGCGACGCTTGCCGCCAGATGCAGATTGTCACTTGCCACGTCGCCTGCCACCAGATGTGGATTGTCACTTGCGACATTGCCTGCCAGTGTCACCAGTTGTGGATTGTCACTTGCCACGTCGCCTGCCAGTGCCACCAGATGTGGATTGTCACTTGCCACATTGCCTGCCAGCGCCACCAAATGCGGATTGTCACTTGCCACGTCGCCTGCCAGTGCCACCAGATGTGGATTGTCACTTGCCACATCACCTGCCAGTGCCACCAGATGCGGATTGTCACTTGCCATGTTGCCTGCCAGTGCCACCAGATGTGGATTGTCACTTGCCACATCGCCTGCCAGTGCAACCAGATGTGGATTGTCACTTGCCATGCCATCTGCCTGTGCCACCAGATGTGGATTGTCACTGCTGTGGCCTCCCACTACTGCAGCCGGACACCAGATGTGGATTGTCACTGTCACCTGCCACCAAAAAATAGCTTGTCACAAATTAAATTACATGTAAAATAAAGTCTCTCCAGCATTGCAGAGTACACAGTACTTACAGCCTCCCCTCAACGTAGATAGTGGGTAAACCAGCTAGCTGAGCACATGGGTAGTGAATACTGTCCAATAGCAAGGGCGGGCGGTGAGAGAGGATGCCATTCTCTCTCTCAACGACTGCAGCTGCACCTCTGTGTAGAGCAGCCTTCACGGCCCTGTAAGTAAGGGTGGGAACAGCGGTGCGGGCAATAAGAGATGATATCATCTCTCTGCTCGGCCGCTCTCACCGCTGGCAGTCTTCTTCCTAGCAATGGAGGCGCCACGGACTGGCGTTGACCCACGGCCGGGGGGTTGATGACCTCTGCTTTAATGGAATTTGAACAATATTCAAATATATATATATATATATATATATATATACAGGGCAGGTGCTACCACTAGGCATACTAGGGTGCACTGCCGCCAGGACGCCCAGTCATTGGTTTCCCTATGCGTCTGCATGCTCTGAAGGCTGCAGCATCTAACTTAGTCTCAGGCAGCCACTCCCTCTGACCGATAGTGGAATTAGAGGTGCAGCACAGCACTGGAGCCTGGAGGACATGTCCCGAGTCTCCCGACAGAACGGAAGCAAACATCCCCTGCGGCTGTGCACTTATATCATCATCAGTGACTGACCTGTCTTTCCCTCTCAGAGACTCTCTGGGGATAATCCCAGTACAGCCAGTTCTGCCTTGTAGAGGCCGCTCTCCCTCCAAGCCGGCCTGTCCTGTACAGCGGCAGCGTCACGTGGTGCTATAAAGCCTATCGGAGTAGTAGGCGCTCCGTGGTCGGTGTCTGGTTGGTGACAGCTGGAGCCTGGAGGCGGGGTTTGTGCCTGGCAGAGTCGTTGGATATAGCTGGCTCCTCTTACATGGGCAGGGCAAAGGGAGTGGAGTCAGGGGCAGAGCCAGGGGGTGGCAAAATGAGGTTTTGCCTAGGGTGTCAAAAATCCTTGCACCAGCCCTGTATATATAGATGTTTATAACTGAAGTTTTCATCCTTTTTTTGGTCATTTTAGATTATAATGCATCATTGCTGAGGAAAGATCGAGTAAAATGTATTAGAGGCCAGTGAAAGAAACAGTTAATATGTTTCAATCGCAGCTGCTAATTGGCTGACTGTGGTGGGTGATCCTGGTTTGTACAACTTTAGGTAAGTCATGAAGCTCTTGTGATTAGAACCTCTACATGAACACACCAGCTTAGCATATAAACACCCCTGTACTTAGTCTTTTAACTGGTTCCGGACTGGCTCGCATACATTTACTGCTGCAGAGTGGCACGATCCCGCAAATCACCGTCTATAAACGGCGGCTCGCTCGTGCATGGCTAGCTCTCATGCCCGCCGCACTCAGTGTGCCCGCAGGTATGATGGACTCGATGTCCGCCGGCTACCTACGATTGCCCTGCAGAGAAGAAAAACGGGGAACCGCCGATGTAAACATGGCGGTTCCCTATTCTGTCAGGTGGCAAGTAAAAGATCTACTGATCTCTGTCACTGGGATCAGTTAGATCTCTTATGCCCCTGGCAGCCCAGCCCCCTCACAGTTAGAACACGCCTAGGGAACACAGTTAACCCCTAGATCACCCCCTGCAGGTTAACCCCTTCACTGCCAATGACATTTACACAGTAATCAGTGGATATTTAAATTTCTGATCACTGTATAAATGTCATTGGTCCCAAAAAAGTGTCAGAAATGTCCGACATGTCCACTGCAATATCACAGTTCCGATAAAAATCGCAGATCACCGCCATTACTAGTAAAAAAATAAAAATAGTAAAAATGCCATAAATTAATTCTCATGGTTTGTAAACGTGGCAACTTTTGTGCAAACCAATAAATAAACACCAATCGCAATTTTTTTTTACCACAAATATGAGATAGAATATATATCGGCCAAAACAGATGAATAAATTTGTTTTTTTTATATATATATATATATATATATTTGGATATGTATTATAGCAAAAGGTAAAAAATATTGTTTTTTTTTCAAAATTGTCACTCTTTTGTTAATAGCAGTGCTCAGAAGTGACGCAGAGGGGATCAAATACCACCAAAAGAAAGCTCTATTTGTGGGAAAAAAAGGGCGTCAATTTTGTTTGGGTACAACGTTGCACGACTGCGCAATTGTCAGTTAAAGCAATGCAGTGCCGAATCGCAAAAAGTGCCCCGGTCCTACAGTGGGAAATCCGGTCCTTAAGTGGTTAAACAACACAGGATTGCTAAAATACCAAAACTATAAAACAAAATGAATACACTTAAGGAATTACATTATGCACTCAATAGTTTAAAATTCTGATTCAAAATGATTCTAATTTTATTCTGCTCACCCTATAAAATCACGTTCTTTTCTCTTGAATAAAGAGTAGAATTTTTACAATAGAGTCATAGACTTTGTTCCTTATAGTCAGCAAAAAAAGGATGAATGGACTCCGAAACCATAATTGCATCCTCTTAAACAATAGGAGAAAAAAAGTCGTTTAACTGTTTACTGCTTCAAGACATTTAAACAGTAATGAATGGGCAAACATCAGAGAGAGAAAGCACTCTGGTAACATGGCTTTAACTCGTGATAGAAAATTCAAACAATATTAGAATCAAAAAGTCAACATTAGACACACTTCTATTAAGGACCTACAAACAAACAGAGTTACTCAGTACACACATTAACAAGTACAACTCAAACGATGATTGTTGCTTTCAACTTTGCTCTGACTTATATGCAGGTCTGAAAGGGGAATTGCTCATTTCCCAAGCCTCATTTACAAATATTTATGTTTGCACTTTAAACAAATGAAAAAGATAGTAAGGGCATTTATGTAAAGGATTACATAATCAAAGGCAGGATTTCCTAAAATTGTATTACTCTTTTCTGTATTATTAAAGTGTTGTTTTTACACTTTAAAGCTGGACTGTAACATATTAAAATAAATTAACATGATACATTTATTAATGTACACCATACCAATGAATAACTAATTGGGGGCACCTCTATTGCTGCCATTTCATATTCTGGTGGTCAGATCCATAAACCTCATCATAGTAAGCATCACCTTTGGCCAGTCTTCTTTCTGGATCTATAAGCTGGCTTATTGATGATGCACTGGAAATGCTCACATTGAGTTTGATTTATTAAAGGCAAATAGCCTGTGCACTTGCACTCTGCAAGAGAAATTGCTCCAGAGATTAGTAAATGAGCAGAAGCTCTGCTGACTTTTATCATCCAATCTGTGCAAACAAAAATTCATTTTTTTTAAAAATGTCCTTGCATGTGATTGGGTATTCCTTTCAAAGTGAGGTTTTACCTAATTTACTAAGCTCTGGAGCAGAGTGCAACTGCACTTTGAAAAGTGCACAGCCTTGTCTTTAGAAAATCAACCTCATTGGGTTTGATTTACCAAAGGCACATAGCCTGTGCAAAGGAATTTTCTCCAGAGCTTAGTAAATGAGGTGAAGCCTACCTTTGCAAAGAATACCCAATCACGTGCAAGAAAAATTCAAATGAGCAACAATTTAGCTTGCACATGATTGAATGATGAAAGTCACAAAAGCTCCCCCTCTTTTACTAAGTTCTGGAGCAAATTATCTACCAAAGTGCATAGTCTATTTGTCTTTAGTAAATAAACCCCAAAAGGTTAGACCTACATTTTTACAAAAAATTCCACTGCTCATCATCATACAAATGCTGGGAAGGAAGGTTAAAGTATCTAATCTCAAAACAAAATATTGAACATATTACAGTATACAAGTCAGCACAGGAAGTTATCAGCTCACAAGATTTCTGGCAGAAGCAACACATATTTTTTGCACTTATCAAAGAGTTATAACTAAATGTATTTAATGGTATATTTAACAGATCAATCTCTCTGCCATACTTGTATATTTCCACATATTTTACCACTTTAACCTCCCTGGCAGTATTCCCGAGTGTGGCTTGGGGTGGATTTTCAGTACCAAGAGCGGTAACCCCGAGCCACACTCGGGATCGCATCGCTGGATCTAAGGCAGCGCTACTCACCTTGTCCCCTGGATCCAGTGATGTCCCCCGCCGTGTCTGCGGGCTGTGTCCGCCGCTCCGATGCCTCTGTGTGCCGGGCTCCGTTCCCTGCGAGCATACAAGTTATAAAACAAAACTCTAATCTATGAAATTGGAAGGAAGGGTCGTAAAC
>BLSH010114821.1:694519-708807 GCA_018402905.1 Glandirana rugosa | reverse complement strand
CTGCTCCCACCTGTCTTCTCTTGTCATCTTCTCCCTTCACTTTTTCTTTTCCCGCTAACTGCCTTACTCTATCTACCTCCTGTGGGCAGTCGTTGTTATTTGTAACAGCCCATAAAGCCTGAGCTCTGGTAGATAAGGGTTATTATAAGAGACCAATAAAAGAGACTAATAAAAGCAAGATTGGTAGCGGAAGTTGAGAATTTCACATGTTTGCATCTGACAGGAAGTGGATCTGGGAACCTAGGCATATGGATATATTGTCTTCTGGTTATATACTTGTGATAATATTTTGTACCTGGATAACAACATCATACATACTGTTATGTGCAATCCTTTCATGTGCGCTGTATAAAATCCTTAATAAAGTGTTTATAAATAAAATAAAACTTGATCCAAATAATTAATTTGCACACTGGAATAAATACTTTTTGTGAAATATTTTTTTAAAGTGAATTAATGTATTTTTATAATCAACAAAAACTATTTATACTCTTGGTTTCTATAGGAAAATTAACTATAGCATATAATTTAGGAAAATATATGGGTAATTTAGGAGCCTGAAAAAAATATATTATATTATTATGATAATATTTTTCAAAATATGAAAAAGATTTATTGTTTACAAAAACTATTCAACATACATTTAAAAACAAAGTTTTACAAGAATACTAAAAATGAAAAAATGTAAGTATCACACAAGAATGTACAAATTGGAAATCTTGTATTGAAACCAAGTGGTTTTGTATAAATGCAAAAAAATGGTGTGAATGATCGGCGCCACCTGTGTGTATGAGCAGCAATGCAAAAAAAGAGAAAACACTTCCGCTGGTTGGATTCCTCCCCCCCTCAGGTGTCACATTTGGCACCTTTCGGGGGGAGGGGGAAGAGGACACCTGTCTTTAGACAGGTGTCCTTTTCCACACTTCCGGGAGTTCTGGCCGGCGGACGCGGCCGCTGACGTCAAAAGCCGGCTCCCTCCTCCCTGCTCGCACTGCTACTGGCCGCTTGGCCAGTAGCAGAGCGTGGCAGAGCTCGCGCATGCGCGGTAAGGTGCCCGGCATGAAGCTGTACTGCTTACACGTCCGGGTTCCCTTACCCGCGATGGAGGCGGCTGCACCCGTCCCCCGATCCGAAGATCGGCGGCTGGTGCCGACATCGCTGGAGTCCAGGACAGGTAAGTGTCCTAATATTAAAAGTCAGCAGCTACTGTATGTGTAGCTGCTGACTTTTAATTTTTTTTTTTAGCCCGGACCTCCGCTTTAAATTGGTAAAAAATATTGCTGCGCTCCTGTGTGACAATAAAGTCTTATAGAATAAGTACTAAAAAGTACAAAAAATGTGATCCAAAAATTAAAGTGTATACATATAGTTAATTTCAAACAAGTGTCTGGATATCCCATATAGGATCAATTACAAAGGGTCCCCATGAGATGACCAAGATGGCAACTCACCAGATCCAGATGCTGCCTCACTTAAGAAGACAGTAAAAACGCATTCGATGTCACTTTCAGTGGTGAACCATCAGGAAGATGTTACATCAGGCAGTCCCTCAGTGGAGATCCGAAAGGAAATAAAAACAATAATGGTGTAGTATGCCAAAAACTCTTCAAAGAGTAAGAAAGTGAAAAGACCTTCACCCATGCAAAGTCAAGGTAGTAAGCATTAAAATAGCCAAAGATATCCACCGTCACCACATGTGCTAACAACTCACCAGATGATGTAACAATAATACGCCATTGATACCAGCTGGATCCAAGTAAGGCAGATCCCTCAAGGTGGATGGATGGCTCCCACTCGTTAGCTCCAGGTGAGTATATATGGATATTAATGCCACATGTGTACCAATGCCATTCCCCAATGAATAAATGAAGGACAAAATATCATAGCGTAACACGTACTTAATGTGAACTAAAAAACGTTACAAGCATGGCTTAAAAAACAATAAAAATATATATAGCAGCCGCAACATCCGCTAACAGGAACCGATCATGCAGTACACAATTACATCATAAAAACATACACTGACGCATTTCAAGCCCTTGCCTGTTATCAAAGGGTTACTTGTATAAATGTCCACCAATTAATTTGATATATCAAATCTATATATGTAGAGCATAAGAAGCAACTATGCATTGGAACCATCAAGTTTAGATATATAGTATACATTACAATATCTGGAGATGGATAAGCTCATTGTGTTACTTATTTAAATTTTTTCTTTCTTCGGTTCATGTTTTATATTTCTTTTCCACAGGGGTTGGGGTCTCAGGTGTCCACCCCACCCCTGTTTGGTTTGACCTGGATTTCGGGAGAATTCATCCCTGATGTCCCCCTTGGTGTGGGCTGGCTCGGTGTCCCCTTCCCCTTTTGCGCTAGGGGACAACTGGGATTGGCATCACCTGACCTCTCCTCCCGTCTAGGAGTGGTCTGTGTACTGTTTGCTAGGCTGGGCCGGGCGCGTGACATGCTCCGCCGCGCCTCCCGCTGTCTTGGCGTGTACTTGGTTCTGTCTACGGCGCATGCGCACGATGGCCTGGCCTTCCTGGGGCGGGTGCCCCACAATGACGCATTGGATGCGCCCCGCTCCAACATCCGGCTTGTGATCCATCCAGCTGGGACACATGGGGGGGCGTTTCCCATCACCTCCTCTTTTTGTCCCGAGCTCATTGGCAGTTTCCCTCCATGGTGACCCTGGCAGGGTGGGGCATGGTATGTTTGTGAGCTATATATAGCCCAGGACATTCCATTAGATCGTATGTGCAGATGGGATCAGATTGGCGGATGGTGTGTCATTACCCTGAAACTAGCTGGTAACAGGTAAACATCTCTTTGGTTCACTTCTTATACACATTCCTATCAGTTATTGCACATAGTGTTTTTGGATCAATTTTTTTTTGTGAATGCACTTGGTCATATTGGTTTTATGATAGTTTGGCACATTTTCTTTTATATTGTCCCTAGCGGTGCTTATGTTGTTGTTTAATTTTCAACACTGGCCCCTATGGGTACATGTTTTATGTTATTTCATTGATTTTTATTACTTATGGTCCCCTTTGTCTGGGTACTATGTAGTACTCATATGGGTTTCACTCACAAAATGTTTCCTGTCCACATTTGTTGCCATTATCAATTTTTGATATATTCACAGTTTTGGCTGCAACACACAGATTTGATATGGCAAATAGACCAGTTTTGATATTTCATAGATGTATGCACAGACACATATAAACTGAACACATATATAGTCTCTTTCATGTATTAACACTGGTTTGATATTTCCTTTGTGTTCACTTTATTTATATATATATATATATATTTATATATATATATATATATATATATATATTTATCACTCTTGCACCTTTCACGGTTAGTATACTTATCAGGTTGCATAATTATTTCTTAGGACCCACTTCTCCCCATCACTGCGCTCAGCAGTGGCGTAGGGAAGTGCGCATTCCACATTCTCCACCTTCCCTTTTTACCCACCCTCCCCAACCCCCAGGGGGATATCAGTGGACCGGGGGGTGACCCCATCTGGCTTGTCATTCCGCACATGCTCTGAAGATTATCTATTGATTTTATTTACGCTTGTATTGTGCGAATGGAAATGTGTCACAACCTCTGGACTAATTGTAAGTTGGCTGGCTGAGGTTGATTGTGAGGCTTTCCCCCCGCTCTTATTTTTTTTGTGTTTGACATGTGTTTTTTATCTCCAGATGTGACTATGTGCTTCTCCTGAGGAAGCGAGTTCATCACCTTGTGAAACGTGTTGAGAACATCAGCACAGATTTAGTCAAACTGATTAGTGGACATTTATAAAAAAACACTTGGTTTCAATACAAGGTTTCCAATTTGTATATTTTTGTGTGATACTTACATTTTTTCCATTGGTATTCTTGTAGAAATGTGTTTTTAAATATATGTTGAATACTTTTTGTAAACAATAAATCTTTTTCATATTTTTACTTATTCGTGGTGTGAATCATAAAAGTCCCCTTGGCTACCAAATTGTTTTTGTGTTTGTACAAATCGGGACTGAAACACACCTCTTTTTACCCACCTTACACCTCAAACCGGCACCTCTTATTTGCTAGTGCATAATATAACTTTCTGCGCTGTGAAATATTAATAAAAAATAGACATGTGCATGACGAAAAATTTTGTCCGAGTTTTTGATTCGACCAATTCAAAATGTATCGATTCGAATGTTTTGAATTGATACATTTTGAATCGGTTGAATCGAAAACTTTAGATTTTTTTGTTTTTTTTTTGAATGTGACACGAAAGTGAACAAACAAAAGAAAAATCTACATCAAATGACTATAATGACTTTTTAAATCACTGTTGGCTTAACAAAAACAGCATTATTTTGAAATGGCACTCTAATATCACACACAGTCTTTGATTTCTGCAATATGTGTACAGTTAGAATGCAACTGGAGTTCGATGTAAAATTCGATTCAAATTTCAGTATGAATTTCCGAAATTTGGACAAATTTAATTTCGTTATTCGGAGCATTTGGTAAAATGACTTTAAATTGTAATTCGGAAATTCAGATATATCCGAATCTCCAAATAACGAAAAAAAATTCAGAATATTAATTTGGAACGAAACGCACATGTCTAATTAAAAATAGTGGCTTCTTTCACATATAAGTTGCATACAAAAACTTATAGCAGCATGTACATAAAAAAGTGCAGTGCCAATATAATTCATTAATATTTCATCAGTATATGAAATATATTGGTGTTGCATTTTTTATGTACGTTTTATATGTGAGTTTATGTAAACTGCAGACCCAGTGAAGCTATTCCTCCTGTGGTAAAAAAAAAAAAAAAATCTGCCAAAAAGGAAAAAATCCATCCTGAGTTAAAAACCCCTCTCAGTTCCTTCAAGATTCCCTGTTGTCTTATAGAACTGTGCTTATTTACAGGTAACTTACAGAGGCATGTTTATAAAGCAGTGAATGTGACATTCACCAAACATTCGCAGGTCTATAATCATCGCCTTTAATTTAACCCCGCCATGCCTAAGCCTTTTTCTGACACTTGTTGCTTACAAGTTAAAATCATTTTTTTGTTTGAAAATTACTTTGAACCCCCAAACATTATACATACATTTTTAGCAGAGACCATAGAGAATAAAATGGCTATTGTCGCAATATTTTATGCCAAATTGTATTTGTGCAGCGGTCTTTTAAATGCAATTTTTTTTGGAAGAAATACACTTTCATGAATTAAAAAAAAAAACAGTAAAGTCAGCCCAATTTTTTTGTATAATGTGAAAGATGATGTTATGTAGAGTAAATAGATACCTAACGTGTCATGCTTTAACCATTTCAGCCCAGGAAGGATTTCCCAGTTTAAGACAAGAGCACTTTTTGCGATTCGGCAGCGCTTTCTTTTGGTGGTATTTGATCACCTCTGCGTTATTTCTGATTACCGCTATAAACAAAAAAATAGCGACAGTTTTGGGAAAAAACAATATTTCTTACGTTTTGCTAAAATACAAATCCAAAAAAAAAAATAAAAAAACTTTTTTTTTCATCATTTTTGGCCGATTTATATTCTCCCTCATATTTTTGGTAAAAAAAATCACAATCAGCGTTTATTGATTGGTTTGCGCAAGAGTTGCCGCGTTTACGAATGATGAGAATTAATTTATGGGGTTTTTATTTTATTTTCATTTTTTACTAGTAATGGCGGTGATCTACGATTTTTAGCGGTACTGCGATATTGCGGCAGACATGTCGGACCATTTTGACACTTTTTTGGGACAATTGGCATTTATACAGCGATCAGTGCTATGAAAATGCACTGATTACTGTATAAATGTCATTGGCAGTGAATGGGGTTAACCTGGAGGAGGCGCTCTAAGGGGTTAATTGTGTTCACTCAGTGTGTTCTAACTGTATGGGGGCTGGGCTGGCAGGGGGAGGGGAGTGATCACGGCTCCCATGTACAGGGAGCCTGTGATCACATCCCTTCCACCTCCGTCAGAACAGAGACCATACACGGACCTCCATTCTCTCAGTGCGGGGGAGCCATCATGGGTAGCTGGCGGAGATCGAGTCTCCCCCGGAACACAGTGAGTGAACGAGCACGCCTCCGGCGGCATGCATGCGCTCACAATACACGTTCTCATGGCCACTGTCAGGTGACGGCGTTTCGCGATAACGAACCAAGTTGCCGCCGTCAAGTCCCGGCGGGTGGTCGGCAACTGGTTAAAATTGCGCACATTCGTGGAATGACGACAAACTACGGTACTTAAAAATCTACACAGGCGAGCTTTCAAAATTTCTACAGGTTACCTGTTTAGAGCTACAGAGGAGGTCTTACGTGAGAATTATTGCTCTTGCTCTAATGATGTGTGGTTTGAACACTGTTTACATTTGTGGGTGCGACTTACATATGCATTTGCTTCTGCGTGCAAGCAAGCACGGAAGGATGGGGGGGCTCTCATTTTTTTTATTATTTATTTTATTTTATTATTTTTCTAATTTTACACTGTCCCTTTTTATTTTTTATTTTTGTTCACTTTTATTGCTGCCAGAAGGAATGTAAACCTCCCTTGTGACAGTAATAGGTAGTGACGGGTACTCTTTATGGAGAGATCTGGGGGTCTATAAGATCCCAAATCCCTCCTTTGCACTTAAAAGCATTCAAAACGCCAAGTTTGGCAGTTTTGAATATTGTCATTTTATAACAGCTGGCGTATTTAAGTCTTCAGTAAACTGGAAGTGATGTCATGACATCGCTTTCGGGTTACTAGATCTGAGACCTGATCAAAGCTCATTTTGTTTGGGTCTCTGGACAGCCAGTGGATGTGCCGGCTGGTCGCTTGGGCCTCCTAGGCGAGCCGCTGAAGGTAGGGGAGTCCCCTCCCGTTGCTTTTAATAACAGCTGAGCGGCTGATTAGTAGGGATGAGCTTGATGTTCGACCGTTCAGGTTTCCCCGAATATTATGGGGTGTTCGCGGCAACTTTGCGTGCCCCATAATGCTTTCAAATGGCGGCAGCATGACCTGCATGCTTTGGCCAATCAGCGGGCAGCCTGCTGTGAGAGTTTTGATTGGCTACAGGCAGGTGCCTTTAGCCAATCACTGCACAGCAGCCTCAATCCAGTCCCCACACTATATAAAGCCGCTTGTACAGCAGCTCTATGTAGTATGTTGGCGGCAGTCGGCTGAATAGAGAGATAGCTTAGGTTCCTGAAAACAGGCCAGCTAGCTAGTTTAGCTAGCTAGCATTTATAAGTCTGATAAAAAGTAGAAAAAAAAGTTAAAAAAATAGATAGCTAACTAGTTAGTTAGAAATATAAATATGGCGTTAAACTGGAAGTAATGCACACAGAACTATATTGCGTTAAACTGGCAGTAGCGCACAAAACTATATGGCGTTAAACTGGCAGTAATGCGCAAAACTATATGCCATTAAACTGACAGTAATGCACACAGTACTATATGACGTTAAACCGGCAGTAAGGCACACAGAACTATATGGTGTTAAACTGGCAGTAACACACAAAACTATATGTCGTTAAACTGGCAGTAACGCACAAAACTATATGTCGTTAAACTGGCAGGAACGCACAAAACTATATGGCACTAAACTGGCAGTAACGCACACAGAAATATATGGCGTTAAACTGACAGTAACTTACACAGAACTATATGGTGTTAAACTTGCAGTAACGCAAACAGAGGTAAATGGCGTTAAACTGGCAGTAACGCAATCAAATAGACGGTGTTCTACCATCACTACACTGATGCTATCTGAACTGTCCCTACTCTAGCTATACACTAAAGTAAAGATTAGTGACATGGTCTCACTACACTACACTGGAACTATCTGAGCTGTCCCTACTCTACATATACACTAATGTATATATGAATGACACAGTCTCACTACACTACACTGAAACTATCTGAGCTGTCCCTACTCTAGCTGCACACTATGCAAAGCTAAATGATGGTCCTCCTCACTACACTCACACTATCCCTAGACTGACACAAAACGAATATTCTACACTGGCAATTGAAGCACAATAGCACAGTATATCACACTAGCTAACTAATAGCACTGAACAGAGCCCTGTTCTATCTCTCTCCAGCCATAATCACACTGAAAATGGCTGCCATTGAAAGAATACGTTTATATACTGTGGGGCGGGAATAAACCATGATTGGATAAAGTCATGATGACAGTGTCCAATCATAACTCTGACAGTGCTCTGTGCCCTGATTGGCTGAAACTTTCACTGCTTCAGCCAATAAGGGCTTGCAATGCACTGTTCAGTGCCGCATTGCATTTTGGTCGGTTTGGGGGGGCTGAACAAACGGTCGAATGACCCGTTTATTCGGCCGTTCGCTGAACGACCGAAAAATGAAAGTTCAGCCCGAACTAATGCTCAGGCTGAACCGTTCGCCCATCCCTAGTGAGGAGTACAAAGACAACTGTGTCTTGCCTACAGTCAAGCATGGTGGTAGGAGTGTCATGGTCTGGGGCTGCATGAGCGCTGCCGGCACTGAGGAGCTACAGAGTAGTTGGAAAAAGGATCACCCTCTTCCTAAAAATGACTTGTAAACTCAATCAAGTGTAGCTAATCACCTTCTTAATGGCACACAAAGACATTTGATTTGCAACTGTGATCAGCTGTGGTCACTTTGATTAGCTCAGCATGAAAAGAGCTTTCCTGGAGCATGTCAGTCCCTGATAGTGCAATTGAAGCAAACTTTCAACTATGGGTGGCAAGGCACTGTCACCGAGATCTCCGGGATAAATTCGTGGACAGGCACAGTCAGGAGATGGATACCAAAAATGTCAAAGGCTTTATCAATGCCTAAAAGCACAGTGAAGTCTATTATTAGGAAATGGAAGGTATTGGTACAACACAGACCCTCCTTGGATCAGGGCATTCCTCCAAACTGGATGAAATAGCCAGGGGGAAACTTGTCAGAGAGGCTACCAAGAGGCCTACAGCAACTCTGAAACAGTTGCCTGAATGTATGACAAAGAGTGTTCATTGTGTGCATGTGACAACAATATTACAAATTCTCCACAAATTTAGCTTGTATGAGAGGGTTGCAAGAAAATTTTGACTCTTCAAGAAAGGCCACATTCAGTCACACCTGAGCTTTAACAAAACTCACCTGGAAGATTCTGAGACCCCATGGAAAAAGGTGTTATGGTCAGATGAGACTAAAATTGAATAATTTGGCCTCAACACCAAACGATATGGTGGAAATCCAATACAGCTCACCATCCAAATAACATCATTCCTACAGTAAAGCATGGAGGTGGTAAAATCTTGTTATGGGGGTTTCTCTGCAGCAGGGACTGGAGCACTTGTCAGGATAGAAGGAAAAATGGATGGGGGTAAAATACCATCAAGGTCTTGAGGAAAATCTGCTGCCCCTGACAGAAAAATGTCAATGGGAAGAAGGTTTACCTTCCAACATGACAATGACCTAAAGCACACAGTAAAAATGGCCACACAGTGGTTGAAGGAGAAAACGGTGAATGTCATTGCATGACCTAGTCAGAGCCCAGACTTAAACCCCATTGAAAATCTGTTGAATGACTTGAAAACTGCAGTCCACAAACAGTCACCATCAAATTTAACTGAACTTGAGCAGTTATGCAAAGAAGAGTAGGCAAATATTGCAAAGTCTAGATGTGCAAAGTTAGTAGATACATATCCCAACACACTAAAGGCTGTAATTAAAGCAAACAGTGGTTCAATAAAATACTGACACAAGGGGGTGATCCCTTTTCCAACTTAGTGATTCTGTCTTTTATTTTTTTCTGACATGTTGGTGTTATATCTTTCACTTGGATTTTAAAAGTTGCACTTACACAGCTGGATAAAAGAAAAACTGTCTGCCTTTATGTCAGGCTGCAAAATTATTCTTTTATGGGGGGAGGGGTTGATTCTTTTTTAAACCCAATGTATCTTGGGGGTGTGCATAAAGTATAAAGTAATTCTTTACAGAGTACATTCACCGATTTTCATTATTTCCTGCCCAAGAAGGAACTCACAATCTGATGTCTCACCTTCATATAGATACAACTACCTTTTTTGTTGGCATGACAATTAACTTACTATACAGTATTTTTGAAGCAGAAAGAAACCAGAGGACCCAGAGGAAACCAATGGGTTATACTATATGTTATAATGATTATGAAGGAAATATATGAAGGAAAGGTAGGGGCCTCATTAGGGGCATAACTAGAAATCACAGGGCCCTATAGCAAAACATTTACAATGACGTATAATAAAGGACTGAACGGGAGTTGGTGACAGTCTGAATTTTTTTTGTTTGTTTTTCAGTAAAATTTGGAAGTGTTAGAACTTATTTCAGGTTACTACTGTTTGGGTCTATCTGTCTCAATGACAACCATTCCTCACATTTCTTATGATGCTGTCACATTGGCCTAAGATGAAATCTCCTCAATAGGGTCATGAAAATCAAAACCACTTGACAAAATATATACTTTTCCCAGGTCTATACAAAACTGCACTGTAGTTGACCTTTAGGTACAATTTCACATTTACTTTGTACTTTACCCAATATGATTTAATAAAATCTAAATAGAGACCACACCATGTACAACAAAATACAGCTTCAGTGGTTGATGTTCAATCATCACTTTTTTTGTCAGATTGAAACAATAGGTTTTGCAGTTAAGAAATTTGATCTACTTCTGATATATTTTTCTTTGCCCAGGGTCAAGAGCTTTTCAGAATCAGATGAGAGATGTTTCCTCCCCAAAAATTTGTATGCCTGAAACATAAGAGGTTCCCAAGCTGAGATTATGCAATGGTTATCAATTGGTTATGAAATTAAATGTGAGTTAAAACAAATAAAACCATAGGCAAGAAAAGTTCTCATGTGAATTTAATCTGAATCAATATCACCAGCCACTGCAGAAGATAAACAGAATGCAAGATACAGCCAAAAGACTGATAGATCTATTGTTGACAATGGTTGAAGACATGCAAATCATTGTCTAAATAACATTACTGCCAAATTCATGACTCTTACCACACTTGTTCTACCAAATTCACTCAATTCACCCATGCACCTAATATTTGCTTCACTTAGCAACTATATGAATATGTAGGTCAATGCGGTTGATTTGTTAGAGGACTATAGGCCATTTACGTAGCAAAGTGAACCTTAGCAAATAAAGTAAAGTTGTGTTCACTTTAAATATCCAATTATGTGCTAGCAAATATCCTGTTTTTGTTAATTTTATTTGCATATTATTGGATATTCAAAGTGAACACACCCCCACCTTCTTCACTAACATTCACTTTAATAGGTGAACAGCCTTTATTCCCTTAGTAATACAACCCAAGTGGGCTTGTGTCTATGGTCACATTTTCAGCTCTTCGCCTCAACTTCTTCCCAGTGAATACCCAAATGCTCTCTGTATCACATTTGGGTTTGGTACAGTTGACACAATTTGATTCATACTCGCATCTATTTCTAGCAGTACCGGCAAAAAATGATGCCAAAAAACAGGCAAATAGCATAACATGTTTATTAGCAAGCCCATGAATTAAAAGTTCATGAAAATGTAATCAAAAGCTCCGCTCAACAGGTGTTGCCTAAAATTACTTTTTGAAGAGGCATAAAGATTGACTAAAGCTGAAACTTTGTTAACAGTGTTTAGCTGACTTCGTCTTTGTCATGCCACTGGAATCTGTTAGTTTGTCCCTGGTTTGGTTTACCGATAAATGTGGCACATACACTATATTACCAAAAGTATTGCGATGCCTGCCTTTACACATACATGAACTTTAATGGCATCCCAGTCTTCGTCTGTAGGGTTCAATATTGAGTTGGCCCACCCTTTGCAGCTATAAAAGCTTCAACTCTTCTGAGAAGACTTTCCACAAGGTTTAGGAGTGTGTCTATAGGAATGTTTAACCCTTCTTCCAGAAGGGCATTTGAGAGGTTAGGCACTGATATGGACGAGAAGGCCTGGCTTGCAGCCTTCACTCTAATTCATCCCAAAGGTGTTCAATCAGATTGAGGTCAGGACACTGTGCAAGTCAGCCAAGTTCCTCCACCCCAAACTCGCTCATCCATGTCTTTATGGACCTTGCTTTGTGCACTGGTGTGCAGTAATGTTGGAACATGAAGGGGCCATCCCCAAACTGTTCCCACAAAGTTGGGAGAATGAAATTGTCCAAAATGTCTTGGTATGCTGACGCCTTAAGAGTTCTCTTCACTGGAACTCAGGGGCCAAGCCCAACCCATGAAATACAACCCCACACCATATTTCCCCCTCCACCAAATGATTAGGACCAGTGCACAAGGCAAGGTCCATAAAGAGTAGTACCTGGGGTACCTTCAAGGTTATAGAGACAAGGGAAAAAACAAACCAAAAAAAGGAGGCCACAGGAGTGAACCTTATAGTGCAGAAGATTACAGTGCAATACAATGTATGAAGAGAGGATAATATATAACAATGTACTCACATTTGTGAGTTTGCTGAGCTCCATTATGGGGGATCAGACAACCTGGAGTGAAAGCCTGCTGGGAATATAGCTGCTTCTGTACAGAAAGAGATCGCACTCAATATTCTGAGGGATGAGCCGAACAATTGCGCAGTCTTTGGATTCCAGTACATTTAGCCTTACCCTTATATAAGTTCTGTAAATGTAGAATACCTCTGTATTAAATCAATTTCTGCTGCTCTGCACTTGCAGACTTACTAAGTAGGGCAATGCAAAGGGTAAGATGTACAAAATGCACCCAAATAGCAACGAATCAGATTTCATTTTTCTAATTTCTTGCTACTGAGCAATACAATTTTCTTTTAATGTAGGAAATAAACAACAACACAAACAGTGCATTGCATAATCAAATTAAGTTTATTCTTCTGGTAAACATCTTTTGATGGTTTTCCCTTAGTCAGTGTGGTATTGTATTCTCTGCCATGGTGGCTTTGTTACTGCGTGCCTTTAATATTTCTGATGGTGTTACACTATACACCTTTGCATAGTACATGAAGAAAGATACTTCATGGTAAAATAGAGCCAAATATATGCGCTTATGCTATAAAGAACAGACTAGAAATGATGGTGACAAAGAAAAGGATAAGGCAACATGCTACAATGCTTTTCAATACATATAAATATAAATAAGTGTACATAAACTAGCCAGTGCAAGCTGATGAGACCAAACATGCTTTTGTTTAAACAAAATGCAATAAATAGCGGCTATGCTGATGCCAAACAAAAGTAACAGTTGACATTCAACATTTAACTGTTACAGTGTTTAGTTGCTAAGAAATTATTATCTGCAGATGTCATTAGATGTTTTAAACTATACTGAAAAAAAAAACAAGATTGAATTCTGTTATGCATTTTGAATGTAACCAGTATTATAAGTTTTTGAATTTGTAATCCCCAAAAAACGTTATTGAGGAGAAACAGGGGTTGCAGGTGTCCTACATGCACATGTGCTCACAAAGGAAATACTGATAGGAGAAAGGAGGGAAGAGCAGAGGGAGGGCCTCATCAGTCCTTCACTGCCCTATCATAGGCTGGGGATGGGAAGTGACACACATAATTGATACACATGATTGGATAATTAAAGTGAAATGTTACCCCTTTTTTGTGTGAACCTTCTCAACTGTAGTAAATCAGTGTCTTACTCTCACTTTCTGTTATGTTCCTAGGACAGGAAGTGACAGAAATTTTTACCAATGAGACATAAAAAGTGACAGAAGTTTTGTTTAAAAATGATTTTGCTATAGATATTATTTAAAATAGAACTCAGATCTTCTATTAACAAATATGTGTTTCAGTGATTAATGTTAAAGTGGTTGTAACTAGAGTTGAGCGAACCTCTGGAAGTTCGGGTTCTGCTGGTCCGTCCGAACTTCGGGACAAAGTCCGGGTCCGGGTCCGGACGGAACCCGAACGATCGCACGCTGGGCCTGGGCCTGAAACAGGGCTTCAAGCCTGCCTGGTCGTCTTGGGCTTGAAGGTCTCCAAGCGAGTTGAGATCAATGTTGGTGAAATTGTAATTAGTGACTTTGTGTATAAACAATTATCTTCTAGACTCAAGATAAAATTTATTATAGATATCGTTTTAGTAAAAATTTGTTTTGAAGACAGTGAAAAATACAGAGTAACCATTTTTAAAGACAGTGAAGGACAGGATCCTTGTATTGTCTTTCACTCTCATTCTGTGACTAAATGATGTCAACTCTTCCAAGTGTGTTTTTTCCCCATTGTAAAGTGAAATTAATAGGTTAGTACAC
>BLSH010114821.1:673058-683178 GCA_018402905.1 Glandirana rugosa | reverse complement strand
GCTAGTTGAGCTGCTGTGGGACCAAGCTAATAATGCGAAACAAATACATGTCTCCTTATATTTTTTGAGCAGTGTGGGCCCTTTGGTATGTCAAAAAATGGAAATTTAACACATTCATGAAGTCCATATTTGACCAGTTTGTGTGATGTTTCTAACCTCATGTCTCTCTTTCCCTTTTAAGATTATACCGACTTGTTATGTTGCAAGTTTTACCTCTGATGAAGGTGACCAACACCGAAATGCATTAGGTCTTGTACATAACCAGGTTATGGAATTGTATGCAACACATTTCAGTTTGCTTTAATGTCCATGTTTGGCAATTTTTAATATTTTCTGTATACTCAATAAAATTTGTAAATTTTACATACGCAGATGTATTTGCTTTTGTGCCCATAATAGTCCCATCTAGAGGGTTCTGTTTGTTCTTTGACATGTAGGGATGATGGCACACTAATTTAGCTGGGTGAACGGATACATTTTGTAAAGTTTCCTGGATGGGCATGCCAATCTTAAGTTGAGGGTGGATAGCTATACCTGATCATCCGGCTCCAGGTTTAGTTTGCCACGCCTTTTCTTGTCGTATGTCTCCTTATTGATTGCCTGTGTTCGTGCCATTGTCTCCTGCAGAAGTTTGTTATTGGCAGTGAAAAAGTTCAATAAGTCGGACACAGCTGGCACCGAGGTTTCTGGGCAGGCGTTGGACACAAAGGCGGGATGGTAGCCGTAATTGGCAAAGAAAGGTGATTGCTGGGTGGCCGAGTGGACCGTGTTATACGCGAACTCCGCCAGTGGTAGGAGCGTAACCCAGTCGTCCTGGGAGAACGTTGAGAAGCAGCATAGCTACTGTTCAAGAGTCTGGTTGGTACGCTCCGTCTGGCCTTTCATCTGAGGATGGTAAGCTGAGGACAGGGACAGGCCGATCTTCAGGGACTTGCACAAAGACCTCCTGAACTTGGACGTAAATTGAACATCTTGGAGAGTCTATCCACCACCACAAAGATGGTCGGCTGCAGGTAGGGCAAGATCCCACATAGATCTTGCAGTCCTCTCCAACTTGAGGCCACCAGAACGTGCGCTGCACCAGTTCCGAGGTCTTGCATGCCTTGAAGTGCCCAGCGAGGCGGTGGTCATGGCAGAGGTCCAAGACTGCGGTTTGCAGATGCTCTGGTACGAAGATCTTGGTACCCTGCCAGAACAACCCGTCCTTGAGCTGCAGAGGTGTTCCCAAGAGGGGGTTTGGCCCCAGGGAAGCTTGCCGGATCCATGATAGCACATCCTTCTGCAACAACAAGAAGTTTCCTGGAGATAGTATGGTGTCAGGAGATACTGGGGCTTCCGGTATGTTGAACATGCGTGACAGGGAGTCAGGTTTAGTGTTCTTCGACCTGGGCCTGTAAGTGATATGGAATGTAAATTGGACGAAGAATAGCGCCCACCTGGCCTGGTGGGGTTTCAGCCTCTTCACCATTCTCAGGTACTCAAGGTTACGGTGATCCGTATAAATGAGAATCGGATGTGCTGCCCCCTCTAGGAGATACCGCCATTCTTCTAGAGCGGCTTTAATAGCAAGGAGTTCACGGTCCCCCACATCATAGTTCCTCTCAGCGGGGGATAATTTGGGTGAGAAAAACACCACTGGGTGTAGCAGCACCTTAGTGCCTTGCCTTTGAGAAAGGATAGCCCCGACTACCGCTTCGGATGCATCAACTTCCAGGACATAAGACAGCACAGGGTCCGGGTGCTTCAGGATGGGTGCAGACGTGAACAGTCTTTTAAGTTTTACGAAGGCTGTTTGTGCCTCAGGAGTCCAACAGAATGGAATACCCTTCTTAGTCAGGTGTGTGATGGGGGAGATGATGGAGGAAAATCCCCGGATAAACTTCCTATAGAAGTTTGCGAACCCTATGAATTTCTGGGTTTCTTTTCTGTCAACCGGAGCAGGCCAGTCCAGGATGGCAGCGACCTTTTGAGGGTCCATCTTGATGCCTCCGACTAAGATAATAAGTCCCAGGAACTGTATGCTTGCCTGCTCAAATTCACACTTCTCCGGTTTAGCATAGAGGCCATGTTGGCGGAGGCGACCCAGTACCTGCTTGACATGGGAGCGGTGGAAGGTGAGAAAATCAAAATATCATCAAGGTAGGCGATGAGAAAGAGGTCAACAAAGTCCCGGAATATGTCATTTATGAAATGCTGAAAAGTAGCTGGGGCATTACATAAACCAAAGGGCATCACCAAGTACTCGAAGTGACCGAAACAAGTACGAATGGCCATCTTCCATTCATCACCTTCTCTGATCCGTACCAGGTTGTAAGCTCCCCGGAGGTCTAATTTAGAGAACATGGTGGCGGTTCCCAGGCGCTGAAACAACTTCGGAACAAGTGGCAGCGGGTAGCGGTTCTTCACCGTGACCTTATTTAGCTCCCGGTAATCAATACATGGGCGCAGGGAATGGTCCTTCTTCTCCACAAAAAAAATGCCTGCCCCAGCCAGGGAAGTAGAAGGGCGGATGAAGCCCTTGTTGAGGTTCTCATCAATATAGGACTTCAGAGTGCCGAGTTCCAACTCTGTAAGGGGGTATATTCTACCAAAGGGAATCTCTGCACCGGGGAGAAGCTCAATGGGGCAGTCATATGGTCTATGAGGAGGAAGGACCTCAGCTTCCTTTTTACTAAAAATGTCTAGAAAGGCGTGGTAGACGCTGGGGATGAGCTGACGGATCTCAGGCTCTGGGTCAAGGTCCAGGGTTAGTAGAGCAGGATCCGTTCCAGGAATCCGGGGGAAGCAGTGCTTGTGGCAATACTGGGACTGGAGCAGGACCTCCCCCGAGGACCAGTCAATGGTGGGATTATGGGCCTGAGGCCAAGGCAGTCCAAGAATAACAGGAAAGATGGGCAAGGCGATGGCATCAAGCGTGAGTAGCTCTTGATGGCCACCCAGCATGGTGGTGGTCAGAGGGATGGTCTCCTGTGAGACCAGGCCAGACTTTAGGGTTGTGCCATCAGCCAGGTGCACCGCCATCCTGCGGGTCTTGGGTCACAGGGGTATCCTGTGTTGCGCAGCAAAGCTCAGGTCCAGGAAGCAGCTGTATGCACCAGAGTCTACAATAGCTGGGACGGTAATGGCTCCTCCAGGATACTGTAGAAACAGAAAGATGGTAAGGTGAACCACCCCGACAGGTGCTGGTTGAGGAAAGGGGGCAAGGCATCTTGCCAATTTGGACAGACAGGAGCGCATGAAGTGCCCCAGCTCTCCACAGTAGAGGCAGAGGCCGAGGTTTCTTCAGCATAGGCTCTCTTCAGAGGTCAGTGCCGAGTGTGCCACACCCCGCTGCTGGGGCTCAGGCAGTCTTGGAGGAGGAGAGGTGACAATGGTGGAGCCAGCCAGGCTGCCTTTTGGCAATTCCACAGTGGAGGGTAACAACCAAGAAGGTCTCAGATTCATCTTGGCACTTTCTGCTCTGCATTCACAAAGGCGCCGATCGATCTGGATGGCCAGGTCGATGAGCCTCTCCAAGGAGGCAGGCCAACTCATCCTTCAGGGGGTCGGTCAAACCCCGCTGGAACTGGTGGCGCAGAGCAGCTTCATTGCAAGCCGTGTTGGAGCTCCAATGCCTGAATTCTGATGCATACTCCTCCGCTGGACGGCGGCCTTGTCGGAGGGTGTGGAGTGCGGCTTCGGCAGTGGCTGCCTGATGTGGGTCTTCATACAGCAGAGTCATTGCTTGGAAGAACCGAGACAAATCCGATACCTCAGGCGCCCCTTGCTCCAGGAGGCGGTGGGCCCATAGTTGGGGCTTGTCCTGAAGTAGGGAAATCACCAGCCCCACCTTCGGGGTTTCCAGGGAAAAGGTGCGTGGCTGCAGGCAGAGATAAAGTTCACAGGCAGAGCGGAACGCTCTGAACTTCCTACGGTCCCCTGAGAACCATTCTGGCAAGGGCACTGTGGGTTCCGTCGCAAGCTGACAAGCCCCCGATGGGGCAAGAGAGGCAAATTCCAGGAGCTGGGTCTGGAGCTGGGTTTACTCTGCTTGCAGGTGTTGCACGGCTCAAGAGAGACCGTCCAAATGCTGACAAAGTTCATGCAGCGGAGAGGGCCCCTGCTCAGACTCAGACATGGCTGTCCATTTCTGTCACGTACCTGGTGATGGAGTCTGATTGTACAGAGGGCAACCTGTCTTACAGCCCTGGTTCGGGAACCCCTGATAGAGAAGACAGGAGATTCCGGAGCACAGAGGGGCATGAGGACTGGTGTGGATGCAGGTGGTGTTAGAAGGATCCTCCAGGAGCTCGTGCAGACAAAAGGGTGGTGATGCAGGCCGGGTCGGTAACAGGCTGGCTGGTGCAGTACAAGGGAGCAGGCAAGCGGGTCGTTGGGTGCAGGCAGGGTCATTAACAGGCAGGTAAACTGAAGTACAGGAGGGTCAGGCAGAAGCGTGGTCGTAAACAGGCAGAGGGTCGGTGCAGGCGGAGTTCAATCAAGGTCAGGCAAGCCGGGTCACAGATACAGGAAGTCTTTGGTAAACGGGTCACTAGAACACACTGGAACGCTGTAGAATGGACAGCACTTGTTTCCTGGTGCTGTCCTGCTTAAATGGCCGCTATTGGCACCATTGGCGCGAGCAGGCGCGCGCGTGAACGCACACAGAGAGCCAGAAACGGCCAAGAAGTCTGTCTTCCTAACAGATAGACATACGGCAGGATGGTCCTTCACCCGGGATCATCACCGGTTGTTTTAAAAGATTTTATTTGTAAGTGCGCATCCCAGCCGGGGGCGGTTGTCTGTGTATTGTCTACAATATATTTTATAAGTAATAACGCACTATATAAGCTCTATTCATTGAAGGAATGTTTAAGTGTTGACGGTGGATGCTGCATGGGGTTATAAGGAGTGAAGAGCTTTTATTAACCAACTACAACGTTTTGGAGGCATCTAAGGATTTACCCTTATGGGCATTTTTTTCAGTATCATCTGGTGAGTCCCTCCATATAGGGGGAAAGCCCCATTTCTCACGCGGTGTGGTGGTGGTGTCTCTATGGACAAAGCTCTGAAGATTACACAGATATACAAGCTCAAGGATTTATCAAGCACTTTGGACGTTTAATTGTTGTTCTATTTTATTTTTATGCTGACATCATTTAAAGTGATGTTTTAATGATGCTGCGCTGCTCCTGAATTCAGAGCAGAGTTGTCACTCTCATAGAAGCTGTGCCTGCTTACATGACAGTGGAATGTAAACATTTTTTATTAGGCAAGGACTTCAGCATTGCCGATGCTGATTAACAAGCCTGCAGCTTGTCAATCAGCACCTGGCCACACCTAATATTGCTCACCACTTTCTGGATTGGCAGCACGGCCTCTGTTGCTGAAACTCCCCCACTGTGAGCTGCAGTGTCTGAAAGGGGGAACGTAAAACATGAATGAAGAAGGATTTGGTTCAGTAAGGAAAAGGTAAAGAGAGTTTACTTTATGTGGCTTGTGCATCACATAGTCAATGAATTTGGTACTTGCTTAGACTGTCAAAGGGGGAACTTTAGTTTAGTACTTTAAAGTGGTTGTAAACCCCATTCATGAAATTTGACCTAAGCACATATATCTGCAGTGTTTACTTATCTCTCTCCAAAGCTCTAAGTGCAGTTTCTCCTTTGTGTTCCCTTCCTCTGTTATCAGCAGAGTCATTTCTGAGTAATTCTCAGACATATGAGATAACAGTAGCTGAAAATTTGTTTTGGGGAGGGAGCTTAGAGGGAGATTAGCAGGGAGCTTGTTTATTCCTAATACAGCTCTGCATGCTCCCTCTTTCCTCTGCCTTTGTAAAGAGGGGGTGTGCCTTTCCTCCAATCAGCTCTCACACAGTGTAAGTGCAAACTCCCCACCCACTGCTGAAAGAGGAAGAAAGATTTCTAACATGATCTGCACTTCTCAAAGAATGTAGAAAGGGGAAGACAGTAGATATACAAATAAAACTTATATAGGAAGATTTGTTTCATCTCGGTGCATCATCTGAGGCTATTCATTTCACTGGGTATAAGAGAGGGTTTACACTTTAACCACTTTAACAAAATTGTATTTTGACTTAAGTGTACCACTAAATAGTACAGCTTTGACTTATGTACATCTGCTAATTAGAGATGTATTGGCATTTAGGCTGCTGATTAAAGAGTCAGCCAAAGCAAAATATATTGAAAGATGCTAAAGAGTTAAACCATCTAAAAGTTAGGGTTATCTCTAAGGGACACTAATAGTATCCATCCATACTTGTCAATTCATAGGACTTCACACCTGCTCTGACAAATAAGAGGGGTCAATTTTAATATTTGGTAGAATGTAACTGAAGGTGCTAAAACAAGCAAATGTGGGTACACCAAAAACTGCTAAGTGGAAAGAAACAAGGTTGGGAATTATTGAAAAGGAAATCTAAATAATGGATTATTCAATTAACCACTTGGCCTCCGGAAGATTTACCCCCTTCATGAGCAGGCCATTTTTTGGGATATTATTCTGCATTGCTTTAACTGACAATTGCGCGGTCATGCGACACTGTACCCAAATAAAACGTATGTACTTTTTTTCCCGCAAATAGAGCTTTCTTTTGGTTGTATTTGATCACCTCTGCGTTTTTTATTTGTTGTGCTATAAACAAAAAAAGACAGATAATTTTGAAAAAAAAACAATATTTTTTACTTTCTGCTATAAAATATATTCAATAAAAAAAATTGAAAAAAAATAGAATTTCTTCATAAATTTAGACCAATATGTATTCTGCTACATATTTTCGACAATAAAATCCAATAAGCATATATTGATTGGTTTGCAGAAAAGTTATAACGTCTACAAACTATGGGATAGTTTTATTTATTTATTTTTTTATTTTATTCTTTTTACTAATAATGGTGGTGATCAGCGACTTATAGCAGGACTGGGATACTGCAGCGGACATTCTGATACTAACTGACACTTTTTGGGGACCAATGACACTAGTACAGTGATCAGTGCTAAAAAGAAGAGCACTGTCAATGTATTAATGATACTGGCTGGGAAGGGGTTAACATCAGGGGCGATCGAAGGGTTAGCTGTGTGCCTAGCCAGTGTTTTACAACACTGTGTGTAGTAACTAGGGGAAGAGATGAAATCTATCCCCTGCTTTGCAAGAGCACAAATTCCACCCCTTACCTCCTGTCAGAATGGTAATCTACCTAGTTTACATTTCTGCCTCTCTGCCTAACAATCGGCGGATGCCGGAGGACATTGGGTACCATGCACCCGTGGATTGACTTCTGCTGTGTGTAATCACAGCAGAAGATAGCCACCGGTGACATGCATGCGCGAATCCTACCCAGAAGTGTCAGATCACGTATATATTACGTATATACGTGATCTGGTACATAGGTGCCACTCTGTAGCAGTAAAACTGCTATGGGGCAGACCTGAACTGGTTAATGTAAGAAAAAAAAAATGGAGCTAACTATATCCAACAGGCTCCACCTGTAACTAAAATAACCATTTGTCAGTGGACTGACTTTTTAAAAAGTTTTTAAAAATATTCAGTACATTATAGTCAGTCAATAATAATTCCTGCATGGACAGAAGACATGTTCAAGCATCAGCAGGTTAAATCCATGATGAATGATCTGCATAGGGAAAAATAAAGAACACAATAAGCACATATTTGAACTGGCAATGTGATTAGTGACACACTGCATTCCTTATTTATTCCAACAACACTTGCATTTATTCTGGTTACAATATCTGAAATTAATTATGTATTGATGATGATTAATTGGATCTTGTCTAGGATGCATTTTTCCCTCAAAAGTAAATGATCATAAATCACTGCATGTATCAGCATGTAAACTGTGAAGACTGAATTGTAAGCCCAGTAAATCTTTCTCATCATCTCCACAGCATGCTGTTATTCAATTAGTCATGATCAGAGGGTGGCATCATTATTCATATATTACTGATTATTCCTAGTGTAACCAATACCAGGACGAGGCCTGTAATGCGGTCAATGCCCCTAGTCACAGACACAATGGAGGATACCGCTAGGATGCCTATATAAGACTTTGTCTCAGAATTCTGATCTCATTCCATGAAGCTTGAACTCAGCTCTTGTGGCTTTCTATAACCCTTCGAGAAAGTGTTAGTCTGTGCATACAAAGGAAGCATCAGACACTATTTTCCCTTGACACACATGGAATAAGCATGAATATTTAATACCTATAAATTAAACTAGCAAATGGGAAACCAGCACTTTGTGTGTACTTGCACCATTTACTATATATACTATAATATAAAGGAGAATTCAAAAACACTGCTCTAAAAATGTGTTTTATAGAATAGCAGAGCAAATTACGAACAGAACTACTCTTACTTTAAAAACAGCCAAGAAAAAAGTGGTTGCATAGTTACAGAGTTAGTCAGGTTGAAAGAAGTCTATCTAGTTCAACCAATAGAAAAAAAAATACACACTCCTATATCAACAGTTGATCCAGAGGAATTAAAAAAAAACCCTCAAAAATAATAAAGCATGATCCAATTTGCTGCAGTGGGAGAAAATAAAATTCCTTCTTGATCCCCTAGGAGGCAATTGGATCAACTACTCCTGGTGTTATTATCTATAAATGTTATTATTCAGTTATATTTTGCGCATTTAGAAATGTATCCAGTTCCTTTTTAAAACAATCTACCAAGATGACCAGAACTAGTTCTTGAGGAAGTCTATTTCACATTTTATCAGCTCTTACTATGAAGAAGCCTTTCCGAATGCAGAGGTTAAATTTGTTTTCGTCCAGATCTAAAGAGTGCCCGCTTGTCCTCTGTAATGACCTGAGAGTCAATAACGCAACCATAAATCAACACCCATTTCACGATATGGATTGCTTATACTGTATATTTGTGAATAATGATCATATCCCCCTTTAATCTGTTCTTCTCAAAAGAGAATACATTTAATTCAGCTAATTTTTCTAGTTTTGGATAGAGTGGAGAGAGATTAGAACATATCGGGGGGCGTGGCTTGAGGAGCGCGGTGGTGGACATCTCTGTGAGAAGCTCCGGAGCATCCAGAGACAATCTGAGGCAATCCGGCGATCTCGAGGCAGGGTGAGAGCTTACAGCACTAGATAGTGCTGCACCATAACATACTGACTGCAACCATCCCCTTCCCGACTGCCTACAACCCGCAGATCCCGGGTAAAAGTCCGCCGGAACTCACGCAGCGCCGCGGCTCACGCGGCTGCGATAGGCCTCACACAGACCCCGGACTAAATTTCTACAGCGCCCAGGCCGGATCCACCGCGAGCGCGGTCGGATGCTCCTATATAGAGCAAACAACATATAACCGGACAACCAGCCCCAGAAAATCACTGGATAGATACCCCAGGCCTACCAATACACAAAAGGGCCCCCTCAACAAGGCTCAACAAGGCACACTAAGACAGGCTGCAGCTTTCCAAAAGACTCCATCCATATTCATAGAGGCTGCAAGGGAAAAATAGCAGAACCATCTATAAACAGCACTGTCATTAGAATATCTATTCCTTGACAAAACTCACAGTACTGTGAACAACACAGGAAGCTCTGCCTGTCTAGATAAGAGGCCACCTTGAGTCCCCTGCTTCTTCTTTTTATCTTTTACCCTTTACACCAAATCAGAATGCTCTCTTGCTAGCCTCATTTACAAGGCACTACAGAGTCCGCAAGCTTACAAAATGGGCAAACCACAAAAATCCATCCCACAATCAGGCTCACAGACTAGATACCCTAAAAACACCAAACGGGTAAAACATTCGAACGCCTGAGACATCACGGAACATTTACTCCGATCGTTCTCTCGTAAGACTAAACCACATTTCCCATTTTCTATTTTTCTTCTTCGTCCCCTGAGTTCCACCGGAGAATAGATCTGTCCGTCTCGAAGGACACAACAAGTGTCATGACACTCAAAACAGTTCCTTATCTATAAGATTACTGTCACGACAAATATCTACCAAGACGATAAAAAGGGAACGTCGGAGATACTTATACCTACCTCAGAAAACCTTTCGACGTCGGACAGAATCACACGGAACAACTCGGAACAACTCCCCCGGGAAAACACATAACCATCCGGACCCCA
>BLSH010114821.1:652990-664303 GCA_018402905.1 Glandirana rugosa | reverse complement strand
GGATGCCAGTTCCTTGGACGTGGACAACTTCTTAAGTGGAATACAATGTGACATCTTAGAGAATCAGTCAACCAACATGAGGATAACTGTGTTACCCTGAGAGTTAGGTAACTCCACAATAAAATCCATAGACAGGTGGGTCCAAGGCTGCTCTCCATTGGGTATGGGTTGTAGAAGGCCCACTGGAAGATGTTGTGGTGTTTTGTTCTGAGCACACACGGAACAGGCTGCTATGAAGGCGGCTACATCAGCGTGGAGACGAGGCCACCAGATCTGTTGGGAAACAGTCCAAATGAGTTGATTTTTCCCTGGGTGACCAGCAGCTTTGGGAGAATGATAAGTCTGGAGCACAGCAGTACATAGACTCTCAGGGACAAAGCAGTGGTCACAAGGTTTCTCAGGAGGAGCATGGATCTGAGCAGCAAGAATCTTGTCACCCAAAGGTGAAGTGAGACTGGTATGAACAGTAGCCAGAATACGATCAGGAGGTATCACAGGAACAAGAACCAAATCCATCTTGGAAAACTGTCGCAACAATGCATTGGCCCTTACATGAGACTATGTAATTGACAAGAACAGAGCCCATCGCGCCCTCCTGGGGGAGAGGCATTTAGCCTCAGACAAGAATGTGAGATTCTTGTGGTCAGTCAAAATGAGAACCGGAACAATGGTACCCTCAAGGAGATGCCTCCATTCTTTAAGGGCTAAAATGATTGCTAACAACTCTCTGTCCCCAATCACGTAATTGCATTCTGCAGGAGACAACTTCTTGGAAAAGTAGCCACAAGGATGAATGGCGTTCTCGGAGGAGGAACGTTGAGACAGAAGGGCACAAACTCCAGTCTCAGATGCATCAACCTCAAGGATGAAGGGTAATGTAGGATCTAAATGTGCCAACACAGGAGCAGAAACAAAGGCAGCCTTGAGACTTTCAAAAGCCCTTAATGGACCCCGGAGACCAATTCTGTGGGTTACCATTCTTTTTGGTCATATCAGTCAGGGGCTTGACCAGAGACGAGAAGTTACGAATAAACTTCCTATAATAATTGACAAAGCCAAGAAAATGTTGTAGTGGACGTAAACCCACGGGTTGGGGCCACTGTAGAACTGCCGATAGCTTCTCTGAGTCCATCGAAAAACCAGCAGTGGAAATAACATAACCCAGGAATTTAACCTGTTCATGATGGAACTCTCCAATTTACAATACAGGTTATTATCTCCCAGCCTCTGAAGCACATGGTAGACATCTGTGTGGCGGCTCTCTAGGGACTTAGAATATATGAGGATATCATCTACATAAACCACCACACATTGCTGCAAAAAATCTCAAAGGACATTGTTGATGAACTCCTGAAAAACTACCGGAGCATTGCAAAGACCAAACGTCATTATGAGGTATTCATAATGGCCTGTCCTGTTATTAAACGCAGTTTTCCACTCATCACCCTGCTTGATCCTCCTGATCCTCACGAGATTGTATGCCCCTCTCAGATCAAGCTTCGTGAAAACTGTTGCTCCCTTGAGGCGGTCAAATAACTCCATAATCAATGGAATCGGATAAGCATTCTTAAGATAATTGATACAAGGTCTCAGTTTGCCACTCTTCTTCTTCACAAAGAGGAAGCCAGCACCAGCAGGAGATGAGGATTTGCGGATGAACCCTCAAGAAAGTGCATCTGCGACATACTCCTCCGTGGCTTTATCCTCCGAGATAGACAAAGGGTAAACCCGGCCACAAGGGTGTATGGCACAAGGTTGAAGGTCAATTGCGCAATCATACGACGGGTGTGGAGGCAAACTACAAGCTTGACTTTTATCAAAGACATCGCTAAATTCACGGTATTCCTCCGGGAGGGAGGAGAGTGAAGAAGTACACAAGACCTTAGCCACTTTCTGAAAACTTGTCTTACTGCATTGTGGTGACCAGGAAAGAACCTCAGCACGAAGCCAATCAAAAGAGGGGTTGTGCCTCTGTAACCAAAGATAAGCAATAACCACCGGAAAATGGAGAGAGGAAATGACTTGGAATTGGATTATCTCATGGTGAAGAGCCCCTACTGCCATGGTCAATAGAGCAGTCTCATGAGTCACTTGGGCAGGCTGTAGAGGTATCCCATCAATAGTCTCAATGGCAAGTGGAGTAGCCCCGAAGCTGCAGTGGAATCGAGTGCTTAGACACAAAGGCACTATCTATGAACAGGCCTGCAGCCCCAGAGTCTATTAGAGCATGCATCTCGATGGACGACTCAGACCAAGAAAGGGTAACCGGAACCAGGGGCTTATCCTTGTGGATACAAATACAGATTAATGTCAATAAGCAGATCAGAGGCAATGAGTACAGCTTATGCAATAAACAAATCAGAGGCAATGAGTCCAACTTGAACGGTGGATAAATAAATTGAGTGCAGAAGTGTCCACAAGTGCAGATAACGAACAACACAACACCCGGTGCACTGGTAAGCAGTGTGCATCCACCACCTAATATGAAAAGGCTTACCAAAGACCACTGTATTCAGAGCGGTGGCTTTTCCCCAGCCCGGGATAAATGGTGAGTCAGCCCACTTCTCACAGTGGTGTTTGATGTTTCTCCGATATAATTATGCTCCCAGTATGTCATCAGGGTGAGATCTCCTATAACATCCTTGCTCCTATGGAACGTTCCCTGGTGCTCAACCCACGATCGTGACACAGACACCCACAGGAAGAAAGGCTCATATAGTGAAGTACCATTATGAAACGTTTATTAAACAAGAGTAAGAAATACTCACAAGAGCACGGGTGGGACTACAAAGCTCAAAGCCAAACGTGCAGGAGGCTTTCGCATGTGCTCCTTTAACCACTTCCCGCCCGGCCTATTGACAAATGACGGCCGGGCGGGGGGGTTCATTATCCTGACTGGATGTCTATTGACGTCTTCAGGATAATCCACAATCGTGCACCCGCAAGGGCGCGCATCACGGCGATCGGTGGTGCCGTGGGTCAGTCTGACCCACCGCATTACCGACTGAGGTAAAAGGCTTCCATCGAAAGCCTTATACCATGTGATCAGCCGTGACCAATCACGGCTGATCACAGTGTAAATAGGAAGAGCCGCTTATCAGCCTTTCCTCTGCACAGGTCTGCAGGGAGAGCTGATCGGCTGCTCGTCTGATGGAGGGGGCTGTGCTGAACGTTTATCAGTGCAGCCCCCCTCAGGATCACCCCACAGGACCACCAGGGAGCCGACCAGGACAACCAGGGAGCCCCCCCGAGGGACAGCATAAGGAGGCCGCCCAGGACCACCAGCGAGAAAATTAGGAGGACATCCCAGACCACCAGGGAGCCCCCACTAGACCACCAGGTAAGGGCAATACAGTGCACTGTAGGGATGGCACTGTGCCCATATATGATGCCTGTCAGTGCCATCCCTAACAGTGTTATATGCACTAGTGCCCACCAGTGCCACCTATCAGTGACCACCTGTGCTACCTATCAGTGCCCACCATTGCCACCTACCAGTGCCCCCTATCTGTGCCCAGCAGTGCCACCTATCAGTGCCCAGTGCCACCTATCAGCGCCGCCTATGAGTGTCCATCAGTGCCGCATATCAGTGCCACGTATCAGTGCCCGTCAGTGTTGCTTATCAGTGCCCATCAGTGCCCCATATATGTGCCCCATAATCAGTGCAACCTTATTAGTGCCACCTCATCAGTGCCAATCTGTACTGCCTCATTAGGGCCCGTCAGTCTAGCCTCATCAGTGCCCATCAGTGTAGCCACATCAGTGCCCATCAGTGATGGAGAAAATGTACTTATGCAAAGTTTTGTGACAGAAACAAAGAAAAACTTTTTTTTTCAAAATTTTCAGTCTTTTTTTATTTGTAGCGCAAAAAATAAAAACCATAGAGGTGACCAAATACCACCAAAAGAAAGCTCTATTTGAGGGAACGAATGATAAAAATGTTGTTTGGGCACAGCGTTGCACGACCGCGCAATTGTCATTCAAAGCGCAACAGCACTGAAAGCTGAAAATTGGTCTGGGCGGGAAGTGTTCTAAGTGCTATTGAAGTGGTTAATGGAAGGTCTCTCTCGGAGTCTGGAGTCAATGAGAATGGCAAACGTGATAAATCTCTCCAGCTCAGTAGGTATATCTCGGACTGCTATCTCATCTTTGATGTCTTTGAGAGACCATGAGAAAAAGCAGCCATGACAGCCTCATTGTTCCAAGCGACCTCTGCTGCAAGAGTATGGAATTCAATGGCGTAATCGGCATAATCAGTGTAATCGGCAACTGTTCTCGTACCCTGCTTGAGGGACATGAGGCTTTTGGCAGCGGTAGTGGAGCATGCGGGAACGTCAAATACCCTTTTAAAAGAGGCCACAAACTCTGGGTAACTCTGGACAATGGGTTTTTGCTTCTTCCATAGAGGCTTTGCCCATGCCAAGGCTCTGTCAGAAAATAAAGAAATCACAAAGCCTACTTTGCTCCTGTCTGTAGGGAAGGCCTGGGGCAGCATCTCAAAGTATATCCCAAGTTGGTTGAGAAACCCTTTGCATTGAACTGGATCGCCCCCAAATCGCTGGGGAAGCAGAGCAGAACCAGATATACCCCTTATAGAGGCAATATTTGAGGCAGGTGCCTGCACAGAGACTTGAGCTTCAGCAGGAGTGGCCTGCAAAACAGGTTGTGCCGGAACGGCCACCGTAGGAGGAATCAGGTGAGCAGTGTGATTCAGGAGCGTCTGTAACGCTATGGCAAACTGATCCATGAGGTGATCCTGCTCATCCAATCTGGAAAAAATATTACCAGCAAGTGGATTGTCTGAATCTTCTGAATTCATGGCCTTCGACTAATGTCAGGAACCATGAATCAGACACAAGTGCAGTAAAATCACACTTTTTAATAAAAAAGTAAAATGTTATAAACAGAGTAAACATGGTCAAAACATAGCCAGGGTTCGGTAACCAAAGCATATAGTCAGAGCAAGCCAGTGAAACAGGAGTCCAGAGATCAGCAAGGTCAAACAAACAGCATGCAGGGTCAGGAGCCAGGAGGGGAGTCAGCCGAGCAGGGTTTTGAATCCAGGAACCAGAAGGGAACGTCAAACAGGCAAAGTCTTTTACAGGAAAACACAGCAGAGATTTCTCCAGAGATGTTGACCAGGCGAAGGCGTCTGACAACTAATGCAGGCAGTTTATATAGCAAGGAGAACTGGCTAACGAGCAGGAAATGGACATCAGGTGAGATACAGTGGAAACTGAGACTGGCAATTAAGCCTCAGCTGAGCAGCTAGCTCTGAGAAGGGCAGGCTGAACCCAGCCCTGACATCCCTTTACTGTGGGATAAGCCCCATGAATGAAAAAATAAACTTCTTTTACCTCCTTTAAATCAGCCAAATCCTTTTTCATTTGTGTCTCAATCACTCCTTCTCCCAGATGCTGCAGATCAAAGTGGGACAGTTTGAGCAGGACAGTCTGGTCTACCAATCCAGAAAGCAGTGGGCAAGGCAAGGTGTGACCAACTGCTAACTGACAATCTACAGATTAATGAATCACCAAAGACAGTGCTGATAGTCACACTCCTGCAACATATTCTCAAGAAGGCACAGCCTGCATGAGGGACAATTGTACTTTGAGCCCAAGAACAGTGTAGCAGTGTTGTCCTCCTATCACAGGAACTTGCATGAGGTCAACTTCACTGGCAGGATCAACAGACACTTGTGGGACTTTGCAAAAGGGCTAAAAGAAAAAGGAAAGTGCCTGTAAGAACTGTAGAACCAGCTCATGGGAGCATCTAAAAGAGAGGGACAAGCGATACAAAAGGTAATAAATGTAAGGAAATTAGTTGATGGAGAAAGTGGAAGTTCAGTTTTTTCAGTAGAGGTAGTATGTGCTTCCCTAAAGTGATGGGTTTTCTGTGTTCGCATAAAGGTGGACAGAGTACAAGATATTCAGAGAGATTGGGGTAGAGAGTTCCCAAGGATGGAAGAGGCCCTGGAAAAGGTCTGGTGGTGAACATGGGAGGAGGTGATGAGGAAGTTAGAGAACAGAATGTTTCGACGAGCAAAGTGATTGGTTTGGTTAATATTTTGAGATGTTCATTAAACATAAGTAAAATGCTCAAATGAACTCCCCAAAATAATGACAATAGGCAATGGGCTCTGGATAATCCATTCATGAGGATAGTTTAGGTGTGTCTCTTTTCTTCACACAAGGCAGCAGCTTCCAGGGTAAAACAAGGTTATTGAATGAAATGACACCAAGAAAAACATTCCATTGTAATGGTATCTTACATGGTGTGTGGTGTCCACAGCCAACAATGAAGCCGAGGGAAATGGCACTGTTCCAATGATGACAAGGAAGGAGCTAGCAATGTGCTTAGACTAGACTAGACTAGACTCATCTAGTGTGGCGATTCTTGATGCAACAGGTGGGGGAACACTCTAGAGACCATATTCCCAGAAAAAATATAGCATGTCCACACTCCCTGACCCTCATTTCCTCTGCAGGTCTGCAGTTTCTTACAGTCCTCTGAAGCATTATATTTATTGAACATTATGTTCAGTCCTTTGGTGATGTCAGGGGCTGCATATGAGGCTCCCTTTAGCGCAAAAGTTTACAACCACTGGCTTACAGTGTCATAAATACTTCCCATTTTAACGCCAAACACAGCTATGCCTGAGAATAAAGACTGCACTAATAACCCTATATCAATCTACTCTGTGGCAGCAGCATGCTGGAGAGCGGAAACTGCTGGGAGCATGAGCTTTGTTCATTAAAGCACTGTGCAGGAGGCATGTCCAGCACGTGGAGATCAGGACCACAACCACCAGTGTGACTGCAAAAGGGTAATAAAAGTTAAGGGTTTTGTTCGACATTTAACTCAGCTCTGATAAACTAATATTTTACTTTTTTAATCTTTATTGCCATGGTATGTCTTCTTTTCATATTTAAATTTTTTCATGAAAAAAACATTTCATATTCCTGGCATGTGCCTGTTGTGCCATGTACTTGTGTTAAAAAGTATTCTTTCTATTCTTTCCTTTGTGTGAAATACCTGGTGTTCCTGCCATTCCCTCTACTTTCCTATTTCAAACTGACCACGCTAGGCATGAGAACACATCTATCCCAGTGTGGTCCATTTTCTGGTTCTGCTGCCTGTCTTCCAGTGATAAGACTTCTGTTGACATGCCTCCTCCCCTTGCACAGCCATTCACTGGGAAAATCAATGTACTGCTGTTGTAGATTGTGTGATCACTTTAAAAAAAATAAAAGAAAACAAAATGTATTTATTGTGAGTCTATATAAACAATGACAAATGTTTTGTATTTCATTTCTATTTTAAACTGAATGGGTTGTTTTACAAGGTAAGGGATCACATACCGCATACTTTAATAAAGGGGAGCAGTAAAGCAAAGAAAGTAAATCTGTAAAGTTACATGAAATAACACATCTTTTAACATATGATTCCACATTAATCTTATTCAGAACAGAAACACATTGGAAGTCACATCTACATACACATTTTAATATTTAACCTGTTGAGATCCGCGCCATAGCCGATTGACGGCTACAGCGCGGCTCTAAAATGCTGGGAGGCCGTCAATAGACGTCCTCACCTTTAGCTCGCGGTGGACGCGCTCCCGCCGGCGGCATGCGTGCGTGCTGCCGCACGCTGCGTGAGCGTCCCCGCGGGTTGGGCGGACCCGATGTCCGCCGGAGACCCGCGATCTGCTTACAGAGAGCCAGAACGGGGAACCGCCGATGTAAACACGGCGGTTCCCCATTCTGTGAGGGGGCGTGCCAGATCTACTGATCCCTGTTACTGGGATCAGTTAGATCTGTCATGCCCCTGCCAACCCGACCCCCTGCCACAGTTAGAACACACCCAGGGAACACAGTTAACCCCTTCACTGCCCCCTTAGTGTTAACCCCTTCCCTACCAATGACATTTATACGGTAATCAGTGTCTATTTTTAGATCTGATCGCTCTATAAGTGTCATTGGTCCCAAAAAAGTGTCAAAAACGCCCGACATGTCCGCTGCAATATCGCAGTCCCAATAAAAATTGCAGATCACCGCCATTACTAGTAAAAAAAATAAAAATAAATAAAAACGCCATAAACCAATGTCAATAGTTTGTAGACGCTATAACTTTTGCGCAGCCCAAATCAATATATGCCAATTGCGATTTTTTTACCAAAAATATGTAGAAGAATATATATCGGCCTAAACTGATGAATACATTTGTTTTTTATTTTTGGATATTTATTATAGTAAAAAGTAAAAAATATTGTTCTTTTTTCAAAATCGTCGCTCTTTATTTGTTTATAGCGCAAAAAATAAAAATCGCAGAGGTGATCTAATACCACCAAAAGAAAGCTCTAATTGTGGGGAAAAAAGGACGCCAATTTTGTTTGGGTACAACGTTGCACGACCACACAATTGTCATTCAAAGAGTGACAGCACTGAAAACTGAAAATTGGTCTGGGCAGGAGGGGGCCCAGTAAGGAAGTGGTTAAAGAATACATTTTATGAAAATGTTATTTTTGAGTAAAAGCTTTCAGCTTGTTTTAAAGGCTCTAATGAACAGCCGAAAAACAAGAAAAAGATCATTTTGCACCAGAACCAACAATTGTTTGAATGGTTTTTTATCTAAATGTGTTTTAAGAGGTGCCATCTCAACAATCCCACAAAGCTGTGAGGACAAGCTGTCTGCAGGCCACATGTCACAGAATACACTTTGTCCTAAGTAAACAAATCATTCATGTGCACTAGAAAGAATTGTATGGAGTAAACTACGTTTGTCATGACACACATTGGAACGACTACTTTGAAACAAGCTGCTAAAATCACTTATTCCTCTTATTCGAATTTTACATTTTAGATACAGATGAAGCACATTTTATTTTTGTCTTAGTTTACTTTTGTGAAGACGGTGTACAATATTTGTGGTTTTTGTCCTTTTACTTCCACAAATAAATTTAAAAATCAAGCCAGTTTAACAGCAGGGTAGCCTAGGTAAGTGCCTATGGACCAGCAGGTACAGAAGGGGCCCATCCACATACATATCCTTTTAAGGAGAAGAGTACTGTGCAGCTCACACTCCTCCTTCCTCAATGACAGATGAACTGAACTAGAAAATTGAAGTCCTGCTGTTCAGAAAGTCAAAGTGTAATCATAATATGCAGTCAATCAGAAGACCTGACACTGCCATGTGCAATTTCATATCTGACACCTAGGCTTGTTACTCAAGCTGTAAATCACGTGTGCTCCACCCTGCAGGACTCTTGCACCTCTTAAGCTCAAAGTCAGTGGTTTCCACTCACTACCTTCTGCCTGCACTATGGAATCTCAGCAGTGCTCTCCCTCCTATCTGCACACCCGACGGTAGAGCAGAAAGCTGCTGTTGAGCAGCTGTATATGAAGCAAGTGCTTCTGGTCAGGTAGGAAGACATAGGGAGATTTGTTGAGATGCCTTATGATTTTGGTCTTACCAGGGTCTCACACTGGCCCACCAAAGAATCCTCTGCTAGGCCCTATCTCCCATGAGTATTGTACTTTGCCTAAAATGTGTCAAGAGTAGGGATGGGCTGAACACCCCCCTAGTTTAGTTTGAACCAGAACACCGCGAACAGGCAAAAATTTTGTGCGAACACGCAAACCCTATTAAAATCAATGGGACTCGAACATTAAAAATCAAAAGTGCTCATTTTAAAGGCATATATGCAAGTTATTGCCATTAAAAGGGTGTAGGAACCCGGGTACTGCCCTAGGGGACATGTATCAATGCAAAAGAAAGTCTTTAAAATTATTGTTTTTTCAGAAGCAGTGATTTTAATAATGCTGAAAGTGAAAAAATAAAAATGAAATATTCCTTTAACTATCATGCCTGGGGGTTCCCTTAGTCTGCCTGTAAAGTGGCGCATCTGTGGGATGTTTAGAACAGTGCCGCAGCAAAATTACATTTTTAAAGATTCCTGGCTGTAATGTTTGCTGTCAGGAACGGTTTCACCTGCTGGTGGCGCTGTAGCTCCCAGACCTATAGGCTGCAGTTCTGGTGTCCACCAGCGGGTGTCCCTCAGCAGTCGAAGGCTGACGGTCAGTAAAGGTTTCACCTGCTGGTGGTGCGGCAGTTCCTGTGTCCACCAGCAGGTGTCTCTCGGCAGTCAGGTGCTGACATTATCCCCTGCAATCAGGCATCACCCGATGCTGATTGCTGGAAGCATATTTAAACCTGGGAAATACTGTGTTTTTTTGCCTTGGTATTGTCTCCTTGTGCCCCTGACCTGTGTTCCTGTATTCCTGAAACCTGCATCCCATCTCCTGTTCCTGGACTCTGACCCTGATCTTGAAGCCTGATCCCTTCCTACCTGCTCAGTCCATCTCCTGGTTCCCTTTCCCTGTCCTGTCTTGTTCCCAGCTCCCACTGTTTGATTTCCTGTGTATGATCCTGGCTTGGTACAATTACGGTTTGGCTATTCCTTACTCTGTACTTATTTGATTTAGTCTGTCTTTTATTGTATGTTCACTGTTGGTTTATTCACTGGTTGTATTTCACTATTTACTATATTGGAGGTGTGTTTTACTTTGTTATTAGTTTATCTTATAATAAATCATATTATTTATATTTTACCTGCATTTGGTACACTCTGTTGCAGTCCACACATTTCTGGTCACACCGGTCCCTGACATAATACCAAGACCAGTCCTGACCAGAAGTGGCTGCACAGGGAAGCCATTTTGGTTTTGCCGTTTGTGGTAAAATGCATCCGGAGGAGGTTATTTATTTTTCTCCGTTGGTGACAGAGGATAATGAATACTGCCGCCAGACATTGAAGGAGTGGACCAGTGACCAGCTATTAGAATGTATCCGTCTTGCTCATTCCCTAGATGATCAGGGCAGTATGTTGTTTGGAGATGTAGAAAAAATGCTGCGCTAAAGTGTGTGCACTAAAGTGCCTTAGTGCTCAGAAAAAAATGAATATGCATATGTGCCATAAATATTAAAACTAATTGATGAATTGATCAAATACTCTCAAACAGTCCATATCCAACATATTCAACATGTAGTTGATCCTTATAACATAATGTGTTCAGTGTTAATTACCTGTGATACTACACTACAAGTGGATATGCAACCTATACCTGATCAATATTTGTAAACTGGTTAGGTAAATAAATAAAAAAGGTGATAAAGTAATAACAAAAGATTATGAATACACCATATATATATAATATATGATACAATATTCCTAGTTGATGTACAACTTATACAACCTATACCTGACAAACTCTCATAAACTAGTTAAGTAGTTAATCAAAATTATAAATA
>BLSH010114821.1:639487-652980 GCA_018402905.1 Glandirana rugosa | reverse complement strand
AATTGCCTTCAGATGACTGCAAAGATAAAAGTCTAAGGGGGTCAGATCGGGAGACCTTGGGGGCCATTCAACTGGCCCACGATGACCAATCCACTTTCCAGGAAACTGTTCATCTAGGAATGCTCGGACCTGACACCCATAATGTGGTGGTGCACCATCTTGCTGGAAAAACTCAGAGAACGTGCCAGCTTCAGTGCATAAAGAGGGAAACACATCATCATGTAGCAATTTTGCATATCCAGTGGCCTTGAGGTTTCCATTGATGAAGAATGGCCTCACTATCTTTGTACCCCATATACCACACCATACCATCAATTTTTTGGTTCCAACAGTCTTGGAGGGATCTATCCAATGTGGGTTAGTGTCAGACCAATAGCTGTGGTTTTGTTTGTTAACTTCACCATTCACATAAAAGTTTGCCTCATCACTGAACAAAATCTTCTGCGTAAACTGAGGGTCTGTTCCAATTTTTGTTTTGCCCATTCTGCAAATTCAGTGCGTCGATCTGGGTCATCCTCGTTGAGATGCTGCAGTAGCTGGAGTTTGTAAGGGTGCCATTTGTGAGTAGCTAATATCCGCCGAAGGGGTGTTCGACAAATGCCACTCTCCAGTGACATGCGGCGAGTGCTACACTGTGTGCTCTTGCTGAATGAAGCTAGGACAGCCACTGATGTTTCTTCATTAGTGACAGATTTCATGTGTCCACATTTTGGCAAATCCAACACTGAACCAGTTTCACGAAACTTAGCAAGCAGTTTGCTAATAGTAGCATGGGAGATGGGTGGTCTCGTAGGCTGTCTTGCATTGAAATCTGCTGCAATGACCCGGTTACTGCGTTCACCAGACATCAACACAATTTCTATCCACTCTGCACGTGTTAACCTCAGAGACATGTCAATGGCTGTAAACAAAGAGAAACTTGTAAATAACTCATGAAAGAATAAAGTTACATTAAAACCAAGCACACCATTGTTTTTCTTGTGAAATTCCCAATAAGTTTGATGTGTCACATTACCCTCTTCCTATTGAAAAAACAAAAGTTGGATTCAAAATGGCAGACTTCAAAATGGCCGCCATGGTCACCACTCATCTTGAAAAGTTTCCCCCCTCACATATACTAATGTGCCACAAACAGGAAGTTAATATCACCAACCATTCCCATTTTATTAAGGTGTATACATATAAATGGCCCACCCTGTATATATATATATATATATATATATATATATATATATATATATATATATATATACCACATAAGTATTAGAAAACAATAATGAAATAGTGGAAAAAAATAAATAAATGGATTGGTCAAATGTTCATAACTAGTCAATATCCAACGTATAGGTGAACATCACATCATAGTGTCCATTAATTGTGACTTGTGTACTGTCATGTACCTGGTGATGGAGTCTGGCTTATGCAGGGGTAACCTCTCTTGTGACCCTGATTCACGAACCCCTGGTAGAGCAAACAGGAGGTTCGGGAGTGAGGACAGCACGAGGGTTGAACTGGTCACTGGTGACAACTGAAGTAGATCCTCCGGTCTTGAGCTAGTTGTAGAGTGGTGATACAGGCTGGGTCAGTAACGGGCTGACGGTGCAGTAAAGGAGTAGTTGGGTACAGGCAGAGTTCATTAACGAGCAGGCAGCGTAGGTACAAGGGAGCAGGCAGAAGAGTGGTCGTGGAAGCCGAGGTCAGTGCAGGCAGAGATCAGAGCAGGGTCAAAACAAACCAGGTCACAGGAACAGATATCAGATAATCAGAGGGCTCAGGAACTTCCACAAACACTGTAGAATGGACAGCATCCGCTGCAAGGTGCTGTCTGGCTAAATAAACTGCTTTGGCGCCATTGGCGTTATTATTTTTATTATTATTGTATTGACCTTTGGCTTTAGAGGGGTAACACAACGCATTTTAATGTGTGTTTTTTAATGTGTTATAACCTCCATATTATTCACTTGCTGTTTTTACAATGATGTTTCTCTATATATATTATAGTTATATGTTTACTATATATTTTCACTTTTTCCGGCATCCCATCTGACCGGATTTTGTTATTTGTCCTCGCTGTAGAGATCGAGGCTTGGGACACTTAACCTTTCCGGTTCCGTCAGTAGACGTCATTGCCTCCTTCTGGCGTCCGATCAGACCGGATGTTGACAATTTGACTGGAAGTTTGGGCTAGGAGTGCGCCTCTTCAGTTCTGGTCACAGCTTATCCCACGTCCGAGGATTGGCGCGTCTTACTCCTCTAATTCTGGTTGAGTGTTCTTTCTATCCAGATGCTGTAAGTGGCTGCAGCTATCTGGATATTTGAATTTGATAATGGGTTTTGGCTTTATGACCTGTGACCAATGGGTAAGATCACATGATCGTGCTTAAGGGTAAGATAATGTGCCCGGGACGTTGCGTAACGTCCTCCCTTCTTCCCTACCAGTGATTGGCTGACGTGATCACATGGACAGAGAGTTGATTTCTATAGGCTATACCTGGTCCAGATCGAGGCTTGGAACTCACACTAGAACCAGGTGGAGCTGATTGATCGTCAAGACCCAATTTTAACAGTTCTTGAGGTAATTATTGATATGTTATATATAGCGCAATGGAGGGGAGCGGACCCATTCCCCAGTTGAAGTCCATTTGAGTTGAAACGCGTCGGGTGAAAGGGTGTCCACTCCAGACCATTGTGCCCAGTCTTTGTGCACAGGACTATTGGATATTTTTTGCCTATACCTTTGGAATTGATGTAAGTGCAATACTTTTTAAATAAATTCCTTTAATGAATGGTTTTACACTATGCGGAGGCTTCTTTCTATTTTTTATGAGAACCTGCTTTCTATAACGCTTGAGTGAATTTGAGAACCGCTGGTCAATATTTATTACAGTTTAGGACGGGCTCTGTTCAAGTTGTCCTGGAGTAAGCATACCCAACTATTCTTTTAGTGGTGGAGGCACTTTAGCGGTGTACACAAGTCACAATATTTATTACAGTTTACTTCGGGCTCTGTTTAAGTTGTGGTAGGATAAGCGTACCCAACTATCCCTTTTATTGGTGGAAGCATTTAAGCGGTGTACACAAGTCACAATTAATGGACACTATGATGTGATGTTCACCTATATGTTGGATATGAACTAATTATGAACATTTGACCAATCCCTTTATTAATTTTTTCCACTATTTCATTATTGTTTTCTAATACTTATGTGGTGTATATATATATATATATATATATATATATATATATATATATATATATATATATATATATATATATATATATATATATATATGTTATAAGGATCAACTACATGTTGAATATGTTGGATATGGACTGTTTGAGAGTATTTGACCAATTCATCAATTATTTTTATATATATATGTGGCACATATGCATATTCAGTTTTCCTGAGCACTAAGGCACTTTAGTGCACACACTTTAACGCTGCATTTTTTCTACATTGTTTGTTTCACAACTAGTTGGGTTGCTGTGCCAGCTGCTTATATCACAGGGAGCACAGCATAATACATATTCTATGTTGTTTGGAGATGTTCAGCCTTTGATTCAGGTGTGTGCAGAGTTAACTTTGTCCAGTACTTCTAAAGGCAGTGATGATTTTTCTCCCCTTTGGTATGTCTCAGGTAGAATCTCTGGTGCGGTTATTAGAGGATGACTCCGCTTACTTCTTTGAGTATTATTCAGCATGCTCTCAACAGGTGTTAGTGGAGTGTATTAACGCAGTGCAGTCTCTTGTCAGACAGGCTGCATGTAAACCAAATTTTGTTCAACCTTTACTACAGGCATGGTCAGATATGTTGCATTCAGCACCACAATCACAGTCCAATATACCCTACCAGCTGTCCAGCCCGCTGATCCGGTGCCCGCTTGCACCAACCTATTCCTGCTGCCAAAAACCTGCCTGCTCAAAGGTCTCTCTCTCCATCACCTACAGCAACCACAATCACAGTCCAATATACCCTACTACCAGCCAAGTATCAGTACCCCGTTTCCATTTACTCCTACCTCTTCTCCGCTGCCTACAACAATCCCACAAAAATCCCCCTTAGCAACTGCTCCCTCTTTCTTACAATACTCCAGCTATTCTATTCCATCAGATTCCCCCCACTTACAGCCCTGCAGTCACTTACAGAACTTCTGTGGTTAAACCTAAGAAGAAATTGAAGTTTTTCCCAACCCGCACAATTCTTCCACTATCCAATCCTGCCTCCACACCAACCGATCTGTTCCAGTCTGCCTCCACACCAGCCAATCTGTTCCAGTCTGCTTCTACACCAGCCAATCTACTCCAGTCTGCCTCCACACCAGCCAATATGTTCCAGTCTACTTCTACACCAGCCAATCTGCTCCAGTCTGCCTCCACACCAGACAATCTGTTCCAGTCTGCTTCTACACCAGCCGATCTGTTCCAGCCTGCCTCCACACCAGCCAATCTGCTCCAGTCTGCCTCTACGCCAGGTTCCAGTCTGATTCTACACCCTATCTGTTCCAGTATGCCTCCACTCCAGCCAATCTACTCTAGTCTGCCTCCACACCAGCCGATCTGCTCCAGTCTTCCTCCACACCAGCCAATCTGCTCCAGTCTACTTCCATGATTGCCAATAGGGGTTGGCCTGCTTCTGACAGACCTGAACATGCTATCCAGCCTGCTGATCCGGTGCCCGCTATCCAGCCTGCTGATCCTGTGCCTGCTGCCCAGCCTGCTGACCCTGTGCCCACTGCCCAGCCTGCTGATCCGGTGCCCACTGTCCAGCCTGCTGATCCAGTGCCTGCTGTCCAGCCTGCTGATCCGGTGCTCACTGCCCAGCCTGATGATCCAGTACCTGATGCCAGCCTGCTGTTCCGGTGCCTGCTGATCCTGTGCCCGCTATCCAGCCTGCTGATCCTGTGCCTGTTGTCCAGCCTAAGGATCCTGTGCCTGTTGCCCAGCCTGCTGATCCTGTGCCCACTGTCCAGCCTGCTGATCCTGTGCCCTCTGCTCCACCTGCTGATCCTGTGCCCTCTACTCAACCTGCTGATCTTGTGCCTGCTGTCCAGCCTGCTGATCCTGTGCCTGCTGTCCAGCCTGCTGATCCTGTGCCCGCTGTCCAGCCTGCTGATCCTGTGCCCACTGTCCAGCCTGCTGATCCTGTGCCCGCTGTCCAGCCTGCTGATCTGGTGCCCGCTGTCCAGCCTACTGATCCAGTGCCAGCTGTCCAGCCCGCTGATCCGGTGCCCGCTGTCCAACCTGCTGATCTGGTGCCCGCTGTCCACTGCCCAGCCTGATGATCCGATTCCTTATTCCCAGCCTGCTGTTCCGGTGCCTGCTGTTACGGTGCCCATTGTCGAGCCTGCTGTTATGGTGCCCACTGTTCAGCCTGCTGTTATGGTGTCCTCTGTCCAGCCTAATGAACCAATACCTGCTGTTCTTGTGACTACTGATCCGGTGCCTGCTGCCCAGTCTGCTGATCTGGTGCCAGCTGCCAAGCCTGATGGTTCCTTGCCTATTGCCCAACCTGATGATCCAGTTGCTGATGCCCAGCCTTTTGTCTGGTGCCCGCTGTCCAGCCTGCTGTTCCGGTGCCTGCTGTCCCACTGCCTGCTGTTCAGCCTGCTGACTCTGTGCCCATTGCCCAGCCTGCTGACTCGGTTCCCATTTCCCAGCCTGGTGACTCTGTGCCTGTTGCCCAGCCTGCTGACTTGGTGCCCATTGCCCAGCCTGCTGACTCAGTGCCCGTTGCCCAACCTGCTGACCCAGTGCCCATTGCCCAGCCTGCTGACTCAGTGCCTGTTGCCCAGCCTGATGTGCCTCTGCCCGCTGATCAGCCGGATGTGCTTCTGCCCGCTGCCCAGTCAGATAATCCAGTGCCTGTTGATCTGATGCCTGCTTTCCAGCCCGCCTATGGTGATCTTTGACCAAAGATCAGCTTAATGTTATTGACTCTTATATGCTTATTGTCTTGCCGGATTGTCCTGCGTAGGGTAGGATTCTATCTGCCATTGGGTCTGATATATCTAAGGTTTTGTATATCTGGTATGGGTTGCCTGTTCTGCCTAAGATTTTTTTCTCAGTTGCCTCGATTGGATCCCTCCTACACTACGTTGCTGGTGGTCCAGACATACCCTTTGCAATTGGTAGCCACGTTTACCTTCATGACCTTGGTAGTGGTGAGCTCCAGGGGAGTGGTAGAGCACCAATTGTGCCTTGCCACAACCCAGATGAGGTTGCAACGACTCCAGGTGCATTAGGGGACCCGTGTCAGGTAACCAGTGCCTTGGGGACACCTAGATGGCCGTTGAATTGTGCAACAAGTCCTGGAGATCAGGCAAGCTACATGATTGTAACCAGACATCCCTGTGTCAGAGTTTCGGTGTTGTCACATGACCCCAGGGCTAAGTGTGAGAATCCCAGAATTGGGATGCCTACTGTTTTGAGGGATCAAATGACCTACGCCTCTAAGAATCTGGCCAACAGGATACCTAGCCAGTTGCCTAGCCCCAGCGATGGGGTACCTAGCCAGTTACTGGACCCAGGCGGTGGAACTGCTGGCTTCTTTTTGGATCCCGGCAGCAAGGTTTCTTATTTAAAACCCGGCACTCCTTGGGCTTATGAGACATTTTTGTTCTGGACTCTTTCAGCTATGGCTGGTTGTAGCATATGGAGGTTGCTCCTTCAAGGGGGGGGGTACTGTCAGAAACGGTTTCACCTACTGGTGGCACTGTAGCTCCCAAACCTATGGGCTGCAGTTCCAGTGTCCACCAGTGTCAGCAGTCGGAGGCTGACGGTTGGTAAAGGTTTCACCTGCTGGTGGCGCTGTAGTTCTGGTGTCCACCTTTTGCCTTGGTATTGTCTCCTTGTGCCCCTGACCTGTGTTCCTGAAACCTTCATCCCGTCTCCTGTTCCTGGACTCTGACCCTGATCCTGAAGCCTGATCCCTTCCTACCTGCTCAGTTCATCTCCTGACTCCCTTTCCCTGTCTTGTCTTGTTCCCAGCTCCCACTGTTTGATCTCCCGTGTATGACCCTGGCTTGGTAAGATTATGATTTGGTTATTCTTTACTATGTATATATTTGATTTAGTCTGTCATTTATTGCATGTTCACTGCTGGTTTATTCACTGGTTGTATTTCACCAGGCTGAAGGGCCTGGTATGGATTTTGGGGGCACCCCATGCCGTTCTTTTCACTAATTCTGTCATAGGGTTCCCCTTAACCACTTCAATATACTGTGTTATATATACTATACTGACTGCACCATATAGTTTGAACTGTATTATATATACTACGGGTACTGCACTCTATAAATTTGTAATGACATGCCCCAGTCAAACAGGTGCATAACAATTGGGCCTTGAGTGTTGGTGGTGGAAGAACACTGTAACCCCTCGCAGTTACTCTTGTTGGGCGCAGGAACAGGCCCTGCTGTTGTAGATTATTTAAAAAATTGTAATGACATGCCCCAGTCAAACAGGTGCAGAAAAATTGGGCCTAGGGTGTTGGTGGTGCCAGAATTCTGTAACCCCTCGCAGTTACTCTTGTTGGGTGCAGGAACAGGTCCCGCTGTTGTAAATTAATTAATTGTAATGACATGCCCCAGTTATACAGGTGCAGAAAAATTGGGCCTTGGGAGTTGGTGGTGGCAAAACATTTTAACCCCTTGCAGTTACTCTTGTTGGGCGCAGGAACAGGCCCTGCCATTAAAAATTATTTATTAATGACATGCCCCAGTCAAACAGGTGCAGAAAAATTGGGCCTTGGGTGTTGGTGGCCAGCATTACAAGTAGGGGTATATACCACAGAATCACAGGTAGGGGTATATACCATAGCATCACAGGTAGGGGTATATACCACAGCATCACAGGTAGGGGTATATACCACAGCATCACAGGTAGGTGTATATACCACAGCATCACAGGTAGGGGTATATGCCACAGCAAAACAGGTAAGGGTATATGCCACAGCATCACAGGTAGGTATATACAACAGCATCACAGGTAGGGTATATACCACAGCACCACAGGTAGGGGTATATACCACAGCATCACAGGTAGGGGTATATGCCACAGCATCACAGGTAGGGTATATGCCACAGCATCACAGGTAGGGGTATATACCACAGCATCACAGGTAGGGATATATACCACAGCATCACAGGTAGGGGTATATACCACAGCATCACAGGTAGGGATATATACCACAGCATCACAGGTAGGGGTACATACCACAGAATCACAGGTAGGGGTATATGCCACAGCAAAACAGGTAGGGGTATATGTCACAGCATCACAGGTAGGTATATACCACAGCATCTCAGGTAGGGTATATACCACAGCATCACAGGTAGGGATATATGCCACTGTATCACAGGTAGGTATATACCACAGCATCACACTGCACCATCCCCTCTCCCTCTCCCCCTTGGCACTCTGCTAAAGGAACAAACATCCCCGTCGGCACTTACCTTCCATCCCCCTGCGGGGGCTCATGGCACTGATCCCTCCCTGGGGCTTGGCACTCTGCTGAAAGCACAGACATCCCTGTCGGCACTCACCTTCCATTCCCCCAGCGCGGGGGCTCACGGCACCAATCCTCCCCCCTCCAGGCTCGGCACTCTGCTGCAGGCACAGACATCCCCGTTGGCACTTATGCCAAGCTGTGTACACTCCAAGTCCTCCAAGTCCTCCAGTAAAGGCAGCGGCTCCAGCCCAGCGCATGTCTCCTCTGCTGGTGCTTGCCCCGTCCTTAGCGCCAGGCATCCAATAGGATCACCTGGTGCTTTGGCCAATCGGGAGACAGCTCTCACAAACTGCCTCCTGATTGGAGGGGAGGCACTGTAGTGTGAAAATAGCGGAAATCAATTTGCTATGGTCACACAAATGGGTGTGATCGGGGTGCACTCTGCGCCTCGAGCCCACCCTATTTTGAAGCCTATTAGAGCCTCAGGCTCTAATCATGTGCTTAAAAAAAACACTCCCTCCTGCCCTGCCATAGGAATCCATGTGTCCGGCGTCCTGAAGGGGGCCGGGCGCATGAATAGGGGGAGCGGTAGAGATGTGACCACAATGGGCAGGTCACCCCTGGTTCAAAGCTAGCATCATCAGGATTCAGGAGGAATAGGATAGGTGGCATAGGCAGTCTTCAAGGAATCCCAGATCTCTAGGAAATTCAATCAGTTAGATCAGCATCAGGGGCTTGATAGCTGCCGATCCAGGACTGATTTATTTTTATAAATGTGAGCCTATCAATGAAGTCTATGGATAGGCGCACTCTTTGATCCATTACAAACCCTCCAGCAGCACTGAATGTGTGTTCAGAAAGCACGCTGAATGCAGGTCAGGCCAGTAGCTCGATTGCATATTGAGCAAGTTCTGGCCAGTGGTCCATCCTCAAGACCCAGTAACTCAATTGATGCTCAGTTGGAAAGGTCTCCAAGTCTGCTCTTGCCCCTAGATATTCCTACACCATATAATTCAGATGCTGCCGATGGTTGGCACCATCAGCCCTGGGTGCTGAGGACTGAAGAATTGTTTAAAGGCATCGGTCAGCCAGCCACCTTCTCCACCGCTCTTCCTCTGACAGAAGAAGCCTCAGAAACACTTTGTCCAGCAGCAGGAAATGGTAACCTCCCAGGATCTGGAGAGGCGTTTCTTCAAGGTATCCTGAAGATGTTTCATCCTCTGCTCCCTCTGTGAAGGCAGGACTTTACCCTTGTAACGTGGATCAAGAAGGGTTGCCAGCCAGTAATGATCACTCTCCTTGATACCACAAACTTTGGGGTCTTTTTGCAGGCTTTGCAGAATCAGGGAGGCCATGCAACGTAAGTTTGAGCAGACATTAGAGTCCTCTGGGATGACATTGTCAGGAACTACCTCCTTCCAGCCACGTACAACTCCTTGGGTTTCTGGGGACTGGAAACCATCCCTTGAAGACTGCTGCGTGTTATCCTCTACATCCATACTGACACAATCCTCAACCTCTTCCTCTTGTTCCTGTGTGTTTGGCGACACTGTAGGAATGCTTTCTGCATAAAGGGGGCCTTGAGAGGAAAGAAAGTCCTCCTCTTCCTCCTGCCATTCTGCCTCAAGTGCTCTGTCCATGATTTCACAAAGCGTGTGCTCCAGCAGGAAGACTAGAGGGATAGTGTCACTGATGCATGCATTGTCACTGATTACCATCCTTGTGGCCTCCTCAAATGGTGACAGGACAATGCATGCATCCTTGATCAGTAGCCATTGGCATGGCGAAAAGAAGCCAAGCTCCCCTGAGACTGTCCTGGTGCCATACTCACACAGGTACTCATTGATGGCGTCTGTTGTGCGTGCAGCCGCTGCAGCAGTGCTAATCATGAAAAGGAAAAAAGGCTGGATGGCTGCACTCCTTTACAAACTCTTTATTAAGTAAAAGCCACAAACAGGCTCTGGTGGACAGCCAGTCTCAGCAGGGCTGACACATTTCACACCAGTCAACAGTGTTTAATCATAGCCATTAAGGCTTTTACTTAATGAAGGAGTTCGTAAGGAGTGCTATCATCCAGCCTTTTTTCCTTTTTGTAATGCTACTTAGCAAATTGAGTCAGTACCCTGATTCACTCTACACAGCTGACGTTCATATACGGGTAACCATCCTGGAGCAGTGTTTCTTACTTTACACATTGGTTGGAATCGTTTGCAGCATTGCCAGTGTTGAGTTCCATCTGGTGGGCAAGTCACAAATGAGGCGGTTGGTGGGCAGGTTGAATTCCCGTTGAATGTCAGTCAGCTGAGCACTGGCATTGTATGACCACCAGAAATGACCACAGACTTTTCTGGCCTGCCTCAGAATATCAGGTAAACAATTCTTGGCTCAAGCTGCCGTGGCGTCAACCACCTCTGAGCCTGCCCCACAGAGCTGACAGAATCTCTGCCGCTGTGTAACTCCTGTCCCCTAGACAGACCAACTAAAGCACCGCATGGCATCGTTTAGCCTGACTGCTTGCGTAGCCCCTTGAATGCTTAGGAAACACTGCTGGTTCAGAGGACACTGCTGCAGAAGAGGCCACTGAGGAAGAAGTGGAGGAGGGGGTAGAGGAAGCAGATGTGGCAGAATCACCACCATTTTTTTGGAGGTGTGGTGGCAAAACTAGCTCCAACACTGAACCCTGTCCTGCATTCTTCCCAGCTGCAAGCAGAGTTACCCAGTGCACCGTGAAGGAAAGGTAACGTCCCTGATATGCTTGTTGGACCATGAGTCAGCGATAGTATGAACCTTGTTGCTCACCGCCCTGTCCAAGGAGGCCAAAACATTGCCTTTCATTGCCTTTCACATGGCCTTTCACATAGTAGAGAGCTGGAATGGCCTTGCTTGAAAATAAATTTATTTTTGGAACCTGCCACTGTGGTACAGCACATTCCACACATTCACGAAAGGGGGCAGAGTCTACTAGTAGTTGTTGTGCAAGCAATTTAGCCAAGCTAGCATTTAGATGCTGAGCATGTGGATGGCTGGGACTGTATTTTTTATGGTTCAGCAACTGGGGTAGGGAAATTTGCCTGCTGAAATCAACTGGTAGTGTACTGTTAGTAGATTGGCTGCAAGTACTTGTGGCACCCATTGCTATACCTTCATTCTTCTCAGTGCAGGCTTTTGAGAGGACTGGAGGTATAGTAGGGGTTAAGGTCACAGATGAGGAGCAAGGAGAAGTCCGCCTTCTTTTATGATGTGGGTCTTTGAGGTGCTGTTGCCAACTGACTACATGGCAGGTCATCAACTGTCTTGTGAAGCATGTGGTTCCCAAGCGGCTACTGTTCTGCCTGCACTTGATCCACTTCATACATAGACTGCTGGGAGTCAGCAGCACCTTGCACCTGGGGAGTTCTGTGGTGTGATGCAATAGGATGGCTGCCCTTAAGCTGGCCCCTGGAGGACATCCTGCCTAGTTGGAGTTGTGTCTCCTTCTCCTCCTCACTTTCTTCTTCTCTTCTCTCAGGCACCCAAGTACAGTCAGTGTCCTCATCATCCCCTCTCTCCTTGTCACTGGAGCAAACTTGGCAGTATGCTGCAGCTGGGGAAACATGACTGCTAGTTTCTTGTCCTTCTGTGGCACCCCCTCTCTCTAGTCTCACGTTACTCCCTTCCTCAACCTGGGAACCAACATTGGAGCCTTCAAATTGCTGTGCATCCTCCATCAGCAGGTAACCGACACTATGGTTGAATAATTCTGGTGACTCCTCCATGCATGATGGTGGGGCTAGGGAAGGAGTAACAGTGGACAAGGAGCCGGTGGAATAGGCTGCTTTGGCAGCTGCATTGGAAGACAAACTAGTATGAGCGTGGGTGTCAGAGTATGAGGAGGATGAGGACGGCGTAGTTATCCACTCCACCACCTCTTCTGCATGTTGTGGCTCAATAACACGGCCAACAGAAGAAAAAATGGACTATATATATAGTCTACACTGAATGCATGAGTACATTACTAACATTTTTAAAAATATTTTATTATATCTTTTCATGTGACAACACTGAAGAAATTACACTTTGCAACAATGTAAAGTATTGAGTGTACAGCCTGTATAACAGGGTAAATTTGCTGTCTCCTCAAAATAACTCAACACACAGCCATTAAAGAGGAAGTAAACCTTGATGGGGTTAACTTCCTCTATATTCCCCTGAAAAGTAGAAACATAATGGGCTACTATGCATTGCATAGTTGCCCATTATGTGTCACTTACCTGCAAACGAAGCCTGTTATGTCCAGCGATGTCCCCTGTGCAGGCAGCGTCCATCTTCAGCCCCTCTTCCTTCCGGGGCCGCTACTCCGGCTCTGTGATTGGCTGGAGTCGCGTGACGTCACTCCCGCCGTTTCTTCAGTGTGCATGTGCCAAAATGATGTCGGCACATCTAGTACACTGTATATCTCCTAAACCTTGCAGGTTTAGGAGATATGCAGGTCACCTACAGGTAAGCCTTATTATAGGCTTGCCTGTAGGTTAAAGTGGTTGTCACGAGTTGACAACCACTTTAATGTCTAAACCGCTGGCAAAAAAAGTAAGTACACTCCTAAGTGAAAACTGTCAGCACTAGTGTTGAGCGAACCCGGACTGTAACGTTCGGGTCCGTACCGAACTTTAGGGTGTCCGTGGCACGGACCCGGACCCGGACATTTCAAAAATCGTTCGGGTTAGGCCCAGGCACGGTGCCTGTGGGATTTCAAGCCATGCCTGGGCTTGCAATGTCAGGCCCAAGCGAGTTGTGATCACGACTGTCAAAAGTGAATCCTCACATGAATGAAAAAAACGGTCGCCAAATCTGTAATTTCACCAACAGTTGAGCACTGTTGGTGAAATTGGATGTCCGTTCGGATATTATTCCGAATGGACATCCACTGGACGTATAGAGGATTTGGACGTTCCAAATCCTCTATATGTCACATGATCTACACGGCTGTAGTAAAACCGTGTACGTGTGACTTCTTTGCCGCCCTCACTGCAGTGCGCTGAGGTCGGTTAGTGTCTCGGCCT
>BLSH010114821.1:540369-554481 GCA_018402905.1 Glandirana rugosa | reverse complement strand
AAAAAAAAAAACATTGCCGGCAATAAAAAAGTGAAAATAAAAATGTTGTGGGGTCCCTCCCAAAATCCATACCAGACCCTTATCTGAGCAAACTGGCAGGCCAGGAAAGGGGGGGGGGACAAGTGAGTGCCCCCACCTTCTGAACCATACCAAGCCACATGCCCTCAACATAGGGTGGTGGGTGCTTTGGGGCAGGGGGGCTCTGTTTCTCTTCCCCACAACCCTGGGCTGTGGTTGTGAGGGTCTGTGGGCAGGGGGCTTATCAAAATATGGAAACTCCCTTTTAAAAGGCCCTCCTACATGCATATTTAACAAAATATGGTTGGATATGCCCTATGAGGTGCCTCCATCCCCATTCAGTATACACAAGAAAATATAAATTGCCTGTGGGACTTTATATGAGTCGCAACACACTCAATTGTAAAATCAACAAGGTAAAGATTTATTGGTAAATACAATTTCCATAGATCAACAGTGACATAATGCCATAGTCCAGCAGATTGGTCAATGTATACATATTAATTCTATAGCCAGGTACAGTGTTCCAAAGATCAATCAATAATAGTGTGAACGTGCATTTATATAACCCGACACCTTTTGTGACATGTTGTCACTTCCTCAGGGTTTGATGCACACATAGCTGTCTAAAAAGTAGAAAAAGTTTAGGAATATATGACACACATAAAATGTATTCTGTTAATGCAAACATTGGGAATGAACCAAGGGGGGACCCATACTTACAAATCTGCAAGACATCATATGCTCCTGACCTATGGCAGTCACCTGAAAATGTCTGACCTGGAAACTGTGGGTGTGGGATTTGAAGGGCCCAGCAGTGCAAAAAGGACAAGATGGAACAGCTGGCATAGAGAGCAATCCAACAAGTCCTCCACCGTGATGGTTGTGAAAGATGTTAGTTATGTGTTAGTATATACAGTATATGACATAAAACTACCAATTATGTGTTGGCAAAAAGCAAATGATATGTGTGAAGGATGTGAGATGTATGTATACATACATAAAAACATGTGCAAAAAATGATAAATGCCAATGTGTACATGGTGCCCCTACCCATTCACCAAAAAAGTGTCAAAAATAACTAAAAACATTAGACAGGTTTTTGAAAATTCCTTTATAAAAAAATAAAATAAAAAAACAATGTCCCCTGATATAGATCCGCCACCCATCTTTAATAAAGACTGACCGCCTAATGCAGGCTCCGTCATTTGACAGTTGTTATATAGGCAAGGGGTTGTACCACCTGGCAATGACCCCTGGTGGTCCTGGCCCCTTGTGACTCCAGTGCATGCCCCCTGTCCCAAAGCACCCACCTCCCCATGTTGAGGGAATGTAGCCTGGTATAATTCAGGATGGGGGTGCTTGCTCGTCCCCCTCTTTCCTGGCCTGCCAGGCTGCATGTTTGGATAAGCAGCTGGTATGGATTTTGTGGGGGGGTCCCATGCCATTTTTTTGGTATGGACTGGGGAGAGGCCACACTGTTTTTTCATTATTTTTTTTAAATAGCCGGGTGCTGGCAGTTGCAACCGCGAGTCAATTTAAATGTGATTAGACTTTTTTTTTTCTTTAGAAATGTCATTTTTTCTGCAGCATGTTCTACACATGTTACAGATGCACCACTTTACAGGCAGACTAAGGGGACCCCCCGGGCACGATATTTAAAGGAATTTTTCGTTTTTATTGTTTTTTTTTTTTTTTTTTTCAATAAAGCCTTATTGAAGTAGTGCAAATAGATACAATCAATTTCAGCATCCAGTATGAATTAACAATCAACAGTTAGCTTAAAATTATAACATGGCAGTATAAACTTAGAATTAAGTGAAAGCTAGTATAAAGTCATATTCTGGGTCAGTCTGATATATATTCAGCATATGGGTTGGAAGAAAAGAAACATTAATGAGTGTGTTTAACTAGGTTGATTAGGGGTGAGGTTATGAACCTTCATCAATGTTTTCCCCATGGTCTCGGAACGTTTCATTATGGGTAAAAAGTGATGGAATTTATTTCAGTAAGTTATTATACTCTTCTGATAATTTGAAGAGTAACCATTTATACCATAGTTTATGGAAAAGGTGAGTGTTTTCTTTCTTAATGGCCAAGGCTTCTTGTGGAGTGGTATCAGTGTTTTGGCTGCGTTTAGCATGTGTCTCACAAGCGATCTTTTGTAATTGCGGTAAGATAAGTTGCTTATGTGAAGGAGGCAAAGGGCAGCATTTAATTGAATTTTTGTCTCGGTAATCTTTACTGTCCACTCTTTAACCTTAGTCCAGAATTTTTGAATCTCGCTACATGACCACCAAATATGAAAAAAGGAACGAACTTCATTATGGCATCTCCAGCATATATCTGACTCTGCAGGTATCCATTTCTTTAGTTTCACAGGTATGATATACCATTGGTTGCGTATTTTAAAGGATGTTTCCTGCATTCGGGTGTTTAGGGAGCATTTATGGGTGAAGGCGCAAGCCTTTTCCCATTGTGCTTCTGAAATTGGAATTTTTAAATCGTTTTCCCATATAGATTTGTATCTATCTTTGAAATCGATGCTAGGCTGTGAGATCCATTTATATGCTAACGAGGTGGCACCTTTTATGGGTTTTTGATCATAACAGATCTTTCCAAGATTGGTGAGTGCGTGCACTCACTAACTGTAGCATGGGAGATGGGTGGTCTCGTAGGCTGTCTTGCATTGAAATCTGCTGAAATGACCTGGTTACTGCGTTCACCAGACATCAACACAATCTCTATCAGCTCCGCACGTGTTAACCTCAGCAACATGTCAATGGCTGTAAACAAAGAGAAACTTGTGAATAACTCATGAAAGAATAAAGTTACGTTAAAACCAAGCACACCATTGTTTTTCCTGTGAAATTCCCAATAAGTTTGATGTGTCACATGACCCTCTTCCTATTGAAAAAACAAAAGTTGGATTCAAAATGGCTGACTTCAAAATGGCCGCCATGGTCACCACCCATCTTGAAAAGTTTCCCCCCTCACATATACTAATGTGCCACAAACAGGAAGTTAATATTACCAACCATTCCCATTTTATTAAGGTGTATCCATATAAATGGCCCACCCTGTACACTGGAGCAGTACCAAAGATTCTTAACTCATGAATTCAATGCGTTACATTTAAGATGTTCTAGTCCTTCAAGGAATTTCACAGCGTAAGCTTGTGTTAGGTGCCCATGCTAGTAATAGATCTGTGGTCTCACCTTCCTTAAATTATGTTGCTCAAAGAATGTCATTCTGAAAGGAAGAGTCAAGTTACTGTAAATGTCACTAGTATAGGGCAAAAATCTGTGGAAGAAAAAACAGGGTTACACAAGCAGAATAATCCTCTTGTTAAAGTTTCTTTCTCTCTTTTCTTCCCTCCCTCCTCTCCTCTGGAACACATGGATATATACCATAAACTGAAAGGAGCTTTGTTAAGTCATTGTTCTTTGGATGAGGGTTATTCTTTCCTTTCCATGTGTTCAAAAGGAAAAAAAAAATCCCCAAGTTTTTGAGAGAGGACCCTACTATGGAATGAGAGAGTTGGTGGTAGTGTTTTTTCCTTGAAGGAGCCTAGCGAATATAGGCATTCCAAATATAGTTTAGCATCTGCCATCCCTGATTCTTTGTGACTTGGGAGCAGGTGTACCAACGCTTTGGCCTTCGTTATATTTTTGTTTTTTGCCCCCTTTAGGATAAGGTGATTTGTGGGGAGAGTTTCCAGTTGATTGGCCTGGGGGTTATGTCTGGGGGGGTAGATGGAACTCTTGGTACCATTCGGGCAAGTCGATTATTTCAATTTGGATGGCTTCGCTAAAGGAGGGGATGTCGTCAGGAGTGCGAAGGAGTGCCTGTTTCCCGTCGACGGTGATCTGGACAGCAAAGGGAAATTACCACTTGTAGGGGATTTTTTTCTCTTTTAGAATTTCCAGTAATGGTTTTATTGCTCTCCTGTTTTTTAAGGTGATGGGTGATAAGTCTTGGTATAGTTGAATTGTGGCACCGTTGAAGAGGATTTGATCGTTTTGTCTGACTTTCATCAGGATATCTTCCTTAAGTGGGAAGTTGTTAAGGCAACATATGATGTCTCTGGGGGGAGCTGAGTCTGGGCCTTTGGGTCGTAGGGCTCTATGAGCTCTTTCAAATTCTATAGTTGAATCAATAGGTCTTTTCAGAACATTATTGAAAATGGAGGTAAGGACGGGTTTTATTTCCTCAGAGTTTATTGATTCGGGAATGCCTCTTATCCTAATGTTTTTCCTCCTCCCCCTGTTGTCCAGGTCCTCCATTGGTCTATTCAGATTAATCAGGTGTAGGGAATGTGTGGTTGTAACAAGTTCCAATCTTTTGATTGCTTTGTCTCTTTGTTTCCCTGATTTTTCGTTAGTTGCCAGTTGTTCAGTTAGAACTAGTATATCTGCCTTAAGATCTGTGATTGCAGATGAGAAAGATTTTTTTATGTCTGCTACTATTTCCGTCATGTCCCCAAATGTCAGGGGTTGGTCATGGTTAGTAATAGCTCTAGATGGTCTGTCTGAAGCTGCTGGGGATTCATTGTCAAAGTCCTCTTCATCTGTGTATTCTAGTGGAGGGTTTTTGTATCCTGGCATGTTTCTGCTTTTCTGTGATTGGTTTTTGAATATGTCTGCAATAACTGGGCCTAAGGAGCTTGCCAAGGAACGTTGGTATCTTGTTTGTGAACCTGATTGTGGGTTCGATTTTTGAAGTTTTCCCATCTTATTTGTCAGTCCCAGCTTATGTATCAAGGTTGTGTGGTTCCCCAATATTCTAGTTTAGGGAGAAATCATCTTTGTTGATATTCTTAAAAAATGTTGTTTAACAATATTGGAGGTTCGAACCGAGTGTCTGAATAGAGAAGAGTGAGGTATTGGGGTAGTACCGGGTTGCCCTGGGGGTTGCTGTTTGGTTTCCAGTTAGTTAGCAGGGTTCACTTAGAGTGCATCTCAGACAGTCTAAATAAAAGTGTCCTGGAGATGAAATGGGGTTATGCCACACTTATATATGGTTCTAGTCTGTTTTATAGTTCCTTTAATCTGTTATGACGGTGAAGGGGTAACTGGAATCAAGATTTTGTGGGCCCTGAACAGGCTACGGTACCCCAGTAGAGTGCTCTGGTGCCCAGATGGGATTAAAGAGTCTGGGGTAGCTATTCAAAGCCTGTGTGTGCCCAATGCGGTTAAGGTCATATACTTTAGTCCGCGGCTTAGGGCCTTGTGTTGTGGCTGTAAGGGGGATTCTGATGTACTCCAGAAATGTCCCCACTAATATTGCTGTGCAGCTCAGGACCTTGGTAAAGGAGTTTATTTGAGGGACTTTCCGGTTTTGTGGGGTAGCGGTGGTAGACTGACTGGTGACGGGTCCCTACAGGCTGCGTTTATGCCCGTGTATAGGCCTCACCGCTCCAGTGGTGTCCGACCGTCTCGTGTCTGGTATTGGTGGGCCTGGGGGATCTAGTAAAGGTGGTATCTCCACCTACGTGGGTTAGGTGTGAGCGATAGCCGTGCACTTTAGTCTGGAGGGTCGCCGCGGCCTAGTTAACTAACAGCCTGCGGTCTCGATTTTGGCGCCCCTGCCTCCTCCGATCCTCAGTCCGTTGTCTGTTTGGTTCGGTATTGGGCTCAAAATGTAGGTGAGGGTGCGGGTGAGTAGAAGGTGTTGGGTTTTAGCCTCACCTGATGCTCTTTCATTTGGATTGCTCTGGGTTGTGTTGTGGGTCTCCGGAGCTCTCTCAAAGTGCGTCCTCCGCCGTGCGCTGCAGGCCACGCCCCCCATTTTTATTGTTTTACGTTAAGCATAATTAAAATAACTGCTCCTTTAAAAACTATTGTTTTAAAAAAAAATTTGCATTGATACAAGTCCCCAGGGCACTACCCAGACCCCCATATCCTTTTTATTGCCAATTACTTGCATATAAGCCTTCAAAATGGGGACTTTTGATTTCTAATGTTCGGCTCCCACATACTTCAATTGATTTTACAGTTCGTGAGTAGCACATTTCCTCTGCAAACCAAACAGGGGGGTGCTCGGCCCATCTCTATTCCTGTGTAACCCACCTATTCTCCATGAACTACAAAGCACTTCAGACAATTTAAAATTGACCTTTCCATTTATTGAGCATGTAAACATAGTGGTATCTTTTTTTTTTTTTTTTTAAACTTTTTATTGCTTTTAACAGTGAAGAAAAAACAAACACACATACGGCTAGTCAACTCGCACAGGAGAGACCGCCTGTTATACAACCCCCCCAGAAAAAAAAAAAAACACAACAGCACTGATACATTAATTTGGTCTGGATATACAAACTGGTGTACTCCGAGCTACAGTATATGAAAAAAAAAAAAACGCATATAACCAACAATGCATGGGTACATAAACCTATATAATCTGGGGAAAAGTCCCCTCAAACTCCCGCTCAGCTCCGATCCCAATGACAAGTGCCATGCCGCTATGCTGTGTCATCTCTTTCCAACCACTTGGTCCAAATTTTGTCAAACTTACGCGGACAGCCTCTGCTGCTATAAGTGGCCTTATAGAGAGGCAGCTGCGAGTTAACCAGCTGCCTCCAATAAGCCTCTGTTGGGGCCGAAGGCTTCTTCCAGTGAAGTACTATCGTCTTCCTAGCATAGTAAAACAGGAGACCTATGAAAGTTCTACCAGCATTTGTGTTTGTCAGTGGTATCTTTACAATCTCCTCAATCAGTTGTTTAAAACACAAGTTTTCCCTTAAAACAAAAAGTCAATACCTAAGACTGCAGCTCAATTTCTAACCACTCACCCAGCCACTGACACAAGCAAAGAGATGTAGGACAATTATTTAGGAAGTAGCATCTTCCATCTAATCTGATACTCTTTCTATATAATATTGTTTCTATATTACTATGACTGTGAAGTTCATATATTGGATTTTAGCACACATATGCTCTCTGTTACAGAATGGTATCCTCTTCCCTGGTGAAGAAACTTTGTTGTTACAAAAACTCAAAACGCGTTGGAAGCTTACCATCTTATCATATGGAATCATCCACGCTATGCAGGACTGTTTTGCAATATGTAACCTTGGTTGTCTTTTTTTACCATCAATTTTAATGATCAAAATAAAGAATAGATTTTATCTTTAATCATAGTTGAATCAATAATTGCCTTAAAAATCCCCAAAATATGAGATTCCTAACTTAAGAGATGTAAGACATGACTATCACAGGAAGCAGAGGTGTCTTTGATGTGCAGGTTATGATTGAAGCCTGGCATCTCCTTCCAACTACTATGTGAGTGGCAAAATTGGAGCGTCCAATGGGAGAATAACTGGGTCCTTATAAACAGAGGTTTAATACATTACAGTAATCCCAAGTTTAATATGCGATCTTTACAAATTACAATTCTGTTCAATTTGGCCTTTTACATTTTGCTTGAAGTGGTATTAAACCTAAAAATAAAAATGTAGTTTATTGTATTATTGTAGCTGTATTTAGATTTGGTGGCTGCATTAGTTCTTCATTTTAGACTTTTATTTCACCTGCTGATCTAGTAGCACACTTACTGTTTTACTGAAATAGTAAAACAGACACCACTGGACAGCAGCATTGTCAGCCTGGGAAGAGGGGAATGTTAGACTAGAAGATTTAGAACTTGACTAACACATTAAAGCTGAACTTCAGCTAACATTTTTAAAGCAGTCACAGCAACAGTTTATTTTTCTTTTTGGTATATTGATTTTACATGTATTATTTTAGTAAATATATGCGTCTCATCAGCAGTATATAGCAGTCTTGTAACTTCTATCAGTGCATGGTTAAAGCTTGTAGGAGGAGTTTTCATACTGAATTGGCAGTCCTGAAAGGATGCAGGACTCCTGACTCTCTCTCTGGACAGTGCCGATTGGCCTTGTGCTGATCACATGCACTCTCCCAAGAAAAAAGAAAACCTCTCTAGCAATACACACCAAACTGAGCTTGTGCTGCCTGACTCCATAGACTCTGTGTTATCTGGACATGTTTTGGAGACAACACAAGAAGGGGAGAATTTGTGCATACAGGATCAAACAGCCTTTTTACACAATGTGGAGGATTAACCCCTACGGTTCCACAGTGAGTATAACAAGCATGCTTTACTGCATATACAGACTGATATAACTGTTGTGGGTTTAGTAACATTTTAAAGCTGAACTCCAGTGTAGCAGTACCCCGTAGGGGCTGCTTGCAGTCAAGAAGCTCTTGTACTTTGTATTTATGTTCTATTAGGCTGGATTCACACCATTGCGGTGCAAATTCCAGCCTGCTTGGTGCTGAGACGGGGTGGAGCCGCGACTCCTATCCGTTCTCGCAGTGCATCTGCTGCTCGGGGGGGGGGGTTGGGGGGTGCCACAAGGAGGGGGAAAATCGCCGTTCAATGCGGAGCACACCTGCAGGGAAGATGCGCTCCCATTGAACAGAATGGCCTGGGAATTTGCATCGCATTGCGCAGAAAACACACACGCTTTCTGTGCAATGCAGACTGTGAATGCACTGCACCTATGTGAACCTGACACATTGAATACAATGTGTTTTCAAGTGTCATGCGAATTGGATGCGATGTATGCATCCAATTCGCATAGGTGTGAACACAGCCTAAGGGGAAATAAACTTGAATGGGGAGAAGGGAGATATGGGATGCCCACTTGATTGAAGAAAAAGATAAAGAATTGGGACTTTAACTTATAAAAAGTCTTTGTATATACACCTCCTCTTTTCCAGCTCCAGCACATCACTTGATTACTGATCTCACTCTTCAGAACATCACTTGATTTCTCACTTCCAGGACAAGCTAGCACTGAAGTTTAGGCCTGACACTGGCTCAGCCAGGCTTTAGCAAATGCCCTTTGCAGGCAGGGACCGTGGGCCCCTTTGGTGTAGCAAAAATGTAGGTAGTCCTAGTGCTAGCTCTCCATGTGGCTACTGATCCCAGCAACACACCTTCAGGCCCTGCCAGCCCTACTGGCTGCAGCTGCCTTTCTCCACTGCACCTGCCGCCACAGTCCACTCCACTGGCTCTGCACCCATCCCAGACTACACTCTTCCAGTCCTCTTAGGCATGCCTCCCCAGTCCTCTTGACTGTGTAAACACTCACCAGCCTTCCTGGCTGCACTCTGTGGAACTGTTGGAGACTTGCACAGCAGTGTTCTTCCATTGTCCTCTCTTGCTCCTCCTATGCTTCCTGGTCAGGACACCTCTGTGGGTTGTAAGAGGGTCCCATCTGCACCTGAACCCAGGCCCAAGTTTGCCTTCCCCCCCCCCCCAGACTGGGGAACTCCCTCAAAGGCCACAACAGCCACACTCCATCCCCATCTTCCACTCAATAACAACTCCTCCCCAGCTGCGCTGACCTTGAGTATTTGAGGGGGTCTGCCCCCTGCCATCCCAAGTTGGGGATTGGTCAGGGCCCTCAGAATTCTCCAGGCAGCTCCACCTCTCCTCTCCTCTCCTCTCCTCTCCTCTCCTCCTTTCTTTCCAGAAGATTATAGCATGTTCTGAAAAGAAGTGAGAGGTCTCAGTGATGCTGTCTGTGAGTCACCCAGCTCTCCCTGAGTCACTCAGACCCTGACCCAGAAGAAAACACACTCAGGTTTGGCTGCCAGCCAAACCCGGAAATTTACCTACACAAAAAATCTCTCTATACATCCTAGTACCACTTAGGGTTGCCACCTCATCCCTTTAAACCCGAACACATATTAATTACACAGGTTCTGAGGCTAATTTAATGCAGATAAGACACCAAGTGAGTTTAATTACCACCTTAATCAGCCACAGAACTTGTATAATTAATATGTGTTCGATTTTTAAAGGGATGAGGTGGCAACCCTAGTACCACTAGAAGGTGCTACACTAGGTATAATCTTAATTGCTTAATTACATTGCTTCAGCTTGAAGAAATATAAGCATGCATATCTCATAGCCTAGGGACTGCATGGAAGTTGACAATCACTATCCTAATCAGCACTACTACAGTGAATACTGCAATCTTCCAGGTCCGCCTCTCCACCTTGTCCAATCAGAGAGCACCTTTCGTTCATTTAAAAAAATGTAAGGTCTCCTGTAAATGTGGCAGTGCTGAGCAGCCCTCTGTGATCTATGTGCAGTGGGGTAGCCACTCAGTTCCCCACAGCAATCACTGAAGTTGTGCCATCTGTAATAGTGAGATATGTATACTTATATTAGTCCAAGCTCTGCAAATGTAGGTATGCAATTAAGATTATACCTAGTGTTAGGCTATAAGCTTAGTCCTTTAAAAAATAAATGTTCTTTTTTATTGCACTGAGTTTAGGTTTCTAATTTCTTCCTAATTTAGGTTCAAATAATGACTGAGTTGGCAGTGGCAGATGTTAAACTAATTTTGCAACTGTTTTTTTTTTCTTTCCTATACATTCAGGTTAAGCTTCAGCTTAAACTAATAATTACGTTTCTATCTTGAAAGCCCGCAGTGACCTCCAGTGGCCAGCCTGTCAGAGTTCAGTAGTGGTCCTATGACAGACCTGTTATTTATGGTCATATTGCTGAGAGTTAATTTACATCTGTTTATATGGTAATCAGTTATACCAATTGCCTCCACTTTTATGCAGCCCATGGGCATCTAAATAATGAACCACAAACAGAAAATCACAAGCTGTTCCAATAGACAGTAAGGAGGAGCAGGTTCAGTAGACAAGAGTTAGTAAAGCACTTTTCTATCATAGAAACAAAGGTCTAAATTACATGCATGTGCAGCAAATGTGGAAGCCACAGCAAGAGTATTAAGACTGGTACAAAAAGTGGACCTATTGTACTGTTTCACAGTAATAACACTGCTACAAAGGCATATTTATGCTGGTGCAAAATGTGGTCCTACAGGACTCCTTCAAAATAATTCTACTGCACTCCTCTGGGTTATTATCACCTCTATAAAGATGTGGTCCTACTTTATATCTTCAGTGATTACATTGATACAAAGTGTGGTTCTAATGCACTGCTCCAGAGTAACTACAATGATAAAAAATGTGGTCCAACTGCACTCCTTCAGAGTAATAAGACTGGCACAAAGAGTGGCCCTATTGTTCTCCTTTAGAGTAATATGACAGATACAAAGTGTAGTCCTACTGTACCCTTTCAGAGTGATAAACCGGTACAAAGTGTGGTACTATTGTTCTCCTTCATTGTGTAGCGCCCCCATAGTGTAGGTGCATTTTTCTGGTAGGTTTTTGGCTAGGAAAGGTACATTTAGTCAGGCCTGACTGTAATGTGCAGGCCTGGGTGTTTTGATCTGAGCTGGGAGGAGAGGCTCAAGGAGGATTGGGTGGACTAAACAGAACCTTCCTCTCTGTAGCCAGATACCTGGTGTTGGTCTCTGGGCAGAAAGCTGGAAGATAGGTGGAGCCATCTGGAGTATTCTAAGGAGCCCTGACCAATCCCCACGCTGTGGAGTAGGCCCCCACCCGGGAGGTCGCCCTCAGTATGGGGAGGGTGACCTTGGGGCCGGGGATTTCGGTGCAGCCAGGGAGAAGAGAGATCCTTGGAGAAGCACAGGAGGAACAGGAGAACAGCGGAGGTGATACACAGTGAGAGACTTTAAGGAACCCACCAGTGCAGTGAGTGACGGTCCCTGGGACTGAAGGAGAGAAAGTGCTGGAACAGGCTGGGAGAAGAAAGGGGAGTCTGTGGGAGCCTTGGGGGTCAGTTCAGGGAAGGAGAGAGTCACTGAGGAAAAGAGAAGGTCTAGGGAACCTGGAGTCAATGATGGGCTGGGTGTTGTAGTCCGTCAAAGGACCAGTTAGCACAGAAGTACTTTTCTGCACAATCAGGGACCCGTGTGCCCCTTTCCTGTAAAGGGTGTTGCTGAGGTCCTGCTGGGACAGGGTAGGCCTTGCCACATGCTAACTGTGGTGAAGAACTGAGAGTAGAGGCCTAATAAATTCCTTTTAGGCCCGAAAACTAAGTACTGAGCTGGAGGGTGAAGGAGCAATAGTTTGCAGAGGGAGAGTCTGCAGTGTCAGCGCACATATACAGGCTTGTATGTGCCAACTTTGTACTATAATTCTTCTGGGCATCCCACAGTAAACCCTAATCCCCATCCAAGTTATTCCCCCCAATAAAACAACAAAAACAAGAGCCGGCCTGGTCAGTGTCTCCGGATTTGTGATATGGTGTGATTGAGGTCAGCTAGCAGGTGAACCACTACTTTCAGCCACTCTTAAGGGAGTACCTGGCTACAATTGTAATAAGACTGATACAGAATGTTATTCTAATGTACCCCTTCAAGGTAACAAAACATGGTAATAAGGGTGGTGCTACTCTAGTCCTTAAAAGTAATAACAATATTACAAAGTGTTGTTCTACTATACTCTTTCAGAGTAATAACACTGGTACAAAATGTGTTCCTGTTGTTCCTTTTCAGACTATGAACACTAATACATGTACAGCAATTATGAGCAAGCTTACCTTGAGATTACCCCATATCTCCTTAAAGAAAACCTGTTATGTGAGAAACATGTAGGGGTCTATTGCTAACCTCTCATTCCCAAAAATACTAGTTACCTGGCTAAAATGCTGATGCTTTGAAATCAATATTTTCTGCATAATTGACCTGACAGAAATATAAAGGTGTACCCACCCTGTCCTAGACAGGAGCTACTAGTCAAATTTCGTTCTGCAGGGTGGTAGGCAACTTAACTGATTTATAGTCTACTTGTTCAGTTGGTGTTTCCCCTAAATTCAGTGACACTTTGGCTTTTCCCCTCTGCCAGTAGGTGTCACTGGTAACTCTAATATTAGTAGTAGAAACTACAGTAAAACTTATGAACATTCATGCTTCCCCTAGCCAATCAGTAGGAGGTTTATGGCCACTGGTGCATGCTGGGGGAGAGTATACATTTTTTAAGAAAGGCCAAGTGATCACTCTTTCACCCAGGCTCTTGCCTGATGTGGGTGTGTGATAAAAGCTGAGTGATTAGGCCTGAAACCTGGGGCCTGTACATGTGCATGGAGCAGAATAAGCCTGCCTGTGCAGTTAGACCTTGTGCTGCAGGGTCTGTGGTCGGGGAGCCTGGCTGAGGATAGGAGAGGAACAGATGATGTCTGAGATGAAGTACTAGAGGCTACTCTGCCATATGAGGTCCTGTGTGAGGAACTTGTAGAGAGCCTGGGCAAGCATCAAGATGGAATCATTGAGTCTACTGCTTTGGTTGCTAATGGAAGTAGCTGCTATTATGAAAATACAGATTGCTGGAATCATCCTAAAGGCTCTTTTTTGTTCTGTCGATTACTTAGGCAATAGTGGGATGTGAACAGAATATGCTACAAGTATAAGCAGCACAAAAGTGTATTATGCAATCTTAAAGCCTCCCTTTTGTATACCCCTCTCCAGAAAGGGGCAACCACCAATGGAAATGACTGCATACAAAAAAGCTCACCACATGGAGCCATATCATTTACTCATAGTGTAGTATTTATTGTACTTCCAAACAATAAGCCAAAATTAAGCAGAACAATACAAAATCTTATAATATATCCAGCTGAATAAAAGACAAACTATGGTCGCCGTTCCAGGCCGGAAGGTTTATCTATATTGGCCTTAATTGCAAGTATTAAGTATTAATTGAAAATTAATTGCATTTATTTTCCTAGTGCTGACTGGTTGCCCTTGCATAGAACAGATGATCTTGTCAGAAGGAGAGAATGAAAGGGAAAGAGAAGAAGGATGTGTAGGGGAATAAGTAAGAGTGATGAGAGAGAAAGAATGTAAGTGAGAGATTACAAAAGAAGAGAGACAGCTGGGGGGATGGGGCTATGAAAGCGGCAGGAAGATAAAAGGAGGGAGAGTGAGGAATAGAGAAAGGGAAAGAGAGTGGTGTATTTTTAAATGCTGTATGCCTTGAACAGTGAAGAAACCATTTTCATTGCGCTTAGGGTTGTCACCTTTTCTTCAAGCCAACCCCGAACACTTTACTGGCGTACAGCAAAAAAAAAAAAAAAAAAATTCTAGTATACACTATACATATATTTTGTGATTAAATCATTTTGAGTTAATCACAAGAGCTCCCTTTACATCAGTGCCCACAGAGTTCCCCTTTA
>BLSH010114821.1:510564-522386 GCA_018402905.1 Glandirana rugosa | reverse complement strand
AGACAGGCGCATTTGTTTGCTCTTTTCCCAAACTATGAACAACTTTAATTTCTATTGAAGAGTTTCCTTCACTTCCTGTCTGGAGGAAAAACTGTCTACAGGAAAATGAGGAAGGTGAACTCTCTTTAATGGAGTCCCTTACGGAAATAAAACCTGACAGGGGCTCTAATCCTACCACACTCTATCAAAAACTAAAAAAAAGTTTCAGATAACTCTATGCTGTACCAGGTTTATCCTGATGATTCAACAGCTGTGGAATTCTGCTGTTGCATTTTGGCAGTTAGTAGACATTGAAAGGCCCGTGCAATTACAGTGATTTACTTGCAGCTAACCATTGTCTGTTTTCTGTTGCTGGACAACTGTTTGCTGTAGATCTTTTTTGTTTGTGAGCAAAAATAACTTTTCCCGCCACACATTATTTAACTGTTGTTTTTGCATCTTTCTACAATATTTTTTTATATCATATTACAAATGAAGTCACACTTCTGTGTATATGACAGAACTGTACACAGTGCAAACAAGTGACTGCTATCACTGCACATTTGTTGCAAGTAGTTTAAATACAGGCTTATAGTAAATTAGCAAACAGGGCCAGGTTGGGACAGATTTGAATTAGGTGCCTTTAGTTCCCAATTATCTTGTGTTACCTAAAATGTGATTGTATAGTTACATGCACACACCGAAAAATCTGTATGTTCCACTGTGTCCTTTAAATACTGATTCCAGAATGGGAGTGTCTGCGATCAATAGAATCCACTGATTCACTTTCAGTGTTCTAATGAGGAAAGTTGCAGTGTTTACTTTTGAAGTAAATAACCCTTAGGGAGCATTTCGCCAAAAATATCTTAAATAGATCAATTTTATTTCTGGGGGCATTCTGTACACCAACTGTGTACAGAAGGCTTCTAGCTTGCCATATTGCATTGAATTTTAACGAAAATGACAGCAGCTGCAGATTGTAAATTAAAGGTCATTTACAATAACATTAAATCACAATATGGTTTGTGTAGCAATTATATATGCTGTATATATATTTTTTTATTTGCTACATATTTTTTGTGAAAGTGGAGTCACACTTTAACTCCTTCCCGACTGAGTTGCATATATTTACTGCTGCAATGTGGCAGCATAACATGAATTGCCGTTTATAAACGGAGCTCTCGGCCGCGACTTGGTGGCGACCCCCCCCCCGTAGCCGCGGCGGTCAGGCTTGCTACAGGACCATTCAATCTACAGGCACAGACCAATGATTTTCAGTCTGTACCTGCTGATTGGTCTTGGCAAACGAAATGCCTCCTCTGCCTCTGTAATGTAAACAGAGGCAGAGGAAGTGATGTCATCTCTCCTCCTGGAGTCCTTTTCCGTTTCAGAGAGAGAAGAGAGATGACATCTAAATGTAAGTGCACCAACACTACTCTGACACAGTACACATATGCACACTTTCCACCTACCTGATTGCCCCCAGTTAACCCCTTCACTCCTGTCACCCCCTGTCACTGTGTCACTGAGTGCAGCGATCAGATCTTTCACTGATCACTGTACTTGTGTCACTTGTGACACTAAACAGTGTTAGGGTAGGTAGTAGTAGGCCCAGGTAGGAACAGGTGCCCCCCTTACCCCCCTAATAAAGGTTTTAACCCCTTGATTGCCTCCTGTCACCTGTGATCACTGTATAAGTGTCACAGGTGACGCTACTCAGTTAGGTCGTTTTTTTCCATTATATATATATATATATATATATATATATATATATATATATATACACACACACACTATCTCACAAAAGTGAGTACACCCCTCACATTTTTGTAAATATTTTATTATATCTTTTCCTGTGACAACATTGAAGAAATGAGACTTTGCTACAATGTAAAGTAGTGAATGTACAACTTGTATAACAATGTGAATTTACTGTCCCCTCAAAATAACTCAACACACAGTCATTAATGTCTAAACCGCTGGCAACAAAAGTGAGAAAATATGCAAATCGGGCTTAAATTGTCAATATTTTGTGTGGCCACCATTATTTTCCAGCACTGCCTTAAGCCTCTTGGGCATGAAGTTCACCAGAGCTTCACAGGTTACCACTGGAGTCTTCTTCCACTCCTCCATAACAACATCACAGAGCTGGTGGATGTTAGAGACCTTGCGCTTCTCCACCTTCCATTTGGGGATGCCCCACAGATGGGTTTACGTGTGGAGACATGCTTGGCCAGTCCATCACCTTTATCTTCAGCTTATTTTGCAAGGCAGTGGTCATCTTGGAGGTGTGTTTTGGGTCGTTATCATGTTGGAATACTGCCTTGTGGTCCAGTCTCCGAAGGAAGGGGATCATGCTCTGCTTCAGTATGTCACAGTACATGTTGGCATTCATGGTTCCTTCAATGAACTGTAGCTTCCCAGTGCCGGCAGCACTCATACAGCCCCAGACCATGGCACTCCCACCACCATGCTTGACTGTAGGCAAGACACACTTGTCTTTGTAGTTCTCACCTGGTTGCCTCCATACACGCTTGACACCATCTGAACCAAATACATTTATCTTGGTCTCATCAGACCACGGGACATGGTTCCAGTAATCCATGTCCTTAGTCTGCTTGTCTTTAGCAAACTGCAGGCTTTGTTGTGCATCATCTTAAGAAGAGGCTTCCCTCTGGGACAACAGCCATGCAGACCAATTTGATGCAGGTCTGAGCAGTGACAGGCTGACCCCTCACCCCTTCAACTTCTGCAGCAATTCTGGCAGCACTCATATGTCTATTTCCCCATATGTCTATTTCCCAAAGACAACTTCTGGATATGACGCTGAGCACGTGCACTCAACTTCTTTGGTTGACCATGGCGAGGCCTGTTCTGAGTGGAACCTGTCCTGTTAAACCGTTGTATGGTCTTGGTCACTGTGCTGCAGCTCAGTTTCAGGGTCCTGGCAATCTTCTTATAGCCTTGGACATCTTTATGCAGAGCAACAATTCTTTTTTTTCTGATCCTCAGAGAGTTCTTTGCAATAAGGTGCCATATTGAACTTCCAGTGACCAGTATGAGAGAGTGAGAGCGATAACACCAAATGTAAGACACCTGCTCCCCATTCACACCTGAGACCTTGTAACACTATTGAGTCACATGACACCAGAGAGGAAAAATGGCTAATTATACCCAATTTAGATATTTTCACTTAGGGGTGTACTAACTTTTGTTGCCAGCAGTTTAGACATTAATGGCTGTGTTTTGAGTTTATACAAGCTGTACACTCACTACTTTACATTGTAGCAAAGTGTAATTTATTCAGTGTTGTCACATGAAAAGATATAATAAAATATTTACAAAAATGTGAGGGGTGTACTCACTTTTGTGAGATACTTTATATATATATATATATATATATATATACACCTTATATAGGTTTTAACCCCCTGATCACCCGGTGGTGACCTCAGGGGGTTCTCTGTTAGTGATGCATAGATCAGAGAAATTCCTCCACTTTGATCCGCTACTTCAGAGCACCATTTTTCTTAAGGGGTAATGCCTGTAAATTCGTTTTTGAGCTTCCATAAAGTGGTCAGGAAATGATGTATTTGTTGGAAGTGAAATTTTTCAGTGGGGGACATATCTAATTTGTTAATGCAGTGGGTTAAAGTCATAGGACCCGTAGAGGTCAAAAAGTGTCCTATTCGAAATAAGCCCTTGTTCGTCCACCATTGGAAGGCATGGATTTCCAGGCCTAGCGGGAATCAGGGGTTGTTAAAAAGGTGGTTGAGGGGACGAAGATTTGAAACTAAGTAGGGGGGTTTGAGAACAGAAAGAGCCATAGAATGGGACAAGGTGGGAGCGAGGATTGGGGGCCTCGACTTATGAGGAGCCCCAACCAAGAAGTCAATAGTGTTTAATGGGACCACCTGCCTCTCTATCATAACCCAATCAGGTTTGTATCCTCTGGTATAAATAACTGAAAACTGGGCTAGTTGGGCTGCTTGGAAGTATTTAAAGAGGTGTGGGAGTCCTAAGCCACCATGATTAGGTCTCCTATACATGACATTTGCAGGACATCTAAAGCCTTTTTGGTCCCAGATGAACTTCATTATTTGCGATTGCAGTTTTTGTAGTTGGGATTTCCTAATAGGGATTGGTAGGGATCGAAAGAGATAAAGAATCCTAGGGAGCAGGGCCATCTTAACTGAGTATATCCTTCCCAGCCAGGAAAAGCCCCCCTGGCCCAACTTTGAAAGGTCCTCTGATAATTTTCTGAATAAAGGTGGGTAGTTAACATCATATAGTTGGCTAATGTTGGCTGCCAGGTTGACCCCCAGGTACGGTATATGATTAGGATTCCAGGTGAACTTGTAGAGCTCCTTGAGCCAGTGCACTGTCAGCTGTGGGATGGAGACGTTTAAGGCCGCTGATTTAGACCAATTTACACAAAGCCCGGAGGCCTCCCCAAATTCATGGAGGAGTCAGATGACTTGGGGGGTAGAGGTGAGGTGGGAAGTGATAAAAAAAGGAAGCAGATCATCTGCAAATAATGCATACTTGTACATTTGGGGACCACACTTCACTCCCTGAATGTCGGGATTTTCTCTGAAGGCGATTGCCAGGGATTCCATTGCAATAGTGAATGTTAAAGGGGATAGGGGCAACCCTGTCTAGTTCCCTTAGATATAATGAACGGGTCTGAGTAAAAATTTTGAAGTTTCACCTGTACGCTGGGGTTTGAATAGAGAGCTCTCAAAGTCTGAAGGAATTTTGGGCCAAAACCCCATCTGCTGAGGACATCAAACAGGTAGGCCCAATCTACCGTGTCAAATGCTTTTTGTAGATCCACTGATAGAATGAACCCTTCCTGGTGTGGGCCCCCATCCCATTTGGAATTTAGAAGCGAGATGATGTCTACCGCTCTGCAGATCTGATCTGGGTATGTAATTTTTTTATGGTACTGTGTTTTATTAATCGTTTTGTGCTTTTCCGGTATGCCATTCAGCTGCAGCACTGATTAAGTTATGGTGACAGCAACAGCGTTTACTCCCACCATACGTAAATCAGTGACTCCAGTGCTGTAGGAGGTGATTTAACCACAGTTAAAAAAAGAGCATATATACCAGAGCATAGGAGCAGTGGGTGGAAATTGGGGAGGATTGCCCCTATGCTCCAGTATATATTTTTATATGTTTTTTCCACAAAAATTGAGTTTGAAAAATTACTGTGCAAATATTTTGTGAAAAAAAATTGCAACACCCACCATTTTAAACTGTAGGGCCTCTGATTTAAAAAAATATGTAATGCTTGGGGGTTCAAAGTAATTTTCTAGCAAAAAAAAGTATTTTTTCATGTAAACAAAAAGTGTCAGAAAAGACTTGGTGGTTCAAGTGGTTAGAAGAGTGGGTGATGCTGGGCATAAAATGCCAGGATAGTTCAAACCCCCCCCCCCAAATGTAAGTAGACACCCCAAGCTATTTGCTGAGAGGCATGTTGAGTCCATGGAATATTTTTTTTTTGTCACAAGTGATGGAAAAATGACAAAAAAAAAATACACAAAGTTGTCACTGGAATTATATATTGCTCACACATGCCATGGGTATATGTAGAATTACACCTCAAAATACATTCTGCTGCTTCTCCTGAGTACGGGGATACCCCATGTGTGAGACTTTTTGGCAGTCTATCCGCGTACAGGACTCTGAAAACCAATCAGGATTTCTAAGGGCGAAAATTGATGATTTCACTACTCACTACCTATCACAGTTTCTGAGGCCATGAAATGCCCAGATTGCAACCCCCACCCCCCGAAATGACCCCATTTTGGAAAGTAGACACCCCAAGCTATTTGCTTAGAGGCACATTGAGTCCATGGAATATTTCATATTTTGCCACAAGCTTCGAGAAAATGACAATTTTTTTTTAATTCAGAAGAAGCAGTAGAATGTATTTTGGGGTGTAATTTCACATATACCTATGACATGTTTAACCACTTCAGCCCCGGAAGGATTTCCCAGGTTATGACCAGAGCACTTTTTACGATTCGGCACTGCGTCACTTTAACTGACAATTACGCGGTCGTGCGACATTGTATCCAAACTAAATTTGCATCCTTTTTTTCCCACAAATAGAGCTTTCTTTTGGTTGTATTTGATCACCTCTGTGTCACTTCTGATCACCGCTATAAACAAAAAAACAATTTTGCAAAAAAAACCCCAGTTTTTCTTACTTTTTGCTAAAATACAAATCCAAAAAAAAAAATAGTAAAAAAACGTTTTTTTCATTGGTTTTGGCCGATTTATATTCTTCCTCATATTTTTGTTAAAAAAAAATCCCAATCGACATTTATTGATTGGTTTGTGCAAAAGTTTCCGCGTTTACGGATGATGAGAATTAATTTCTGGAGTTTTTTTTTTTTTACTAGTATTGGCGGCGATCTGCGATTTTTAGCGGTACTGCGATATTGGGGCGGACACGTCGGACATTTTAGACACTTTTTTGGGACCAATGACATTTATACAGCGATCAGAAATTTAAATGTCTACTGACTACTGTGTAAATGTCATTGGCAGGGAAGGGGTTAACCTGCAGGGGGAGATCTAGGGGTTAACTGTGTTCCCTAGGCGTCTTCTAACTGTGGGGGGGCTGGGCTACCCTGGGCATAAGAGATCTAACTGATCCAAGTGGCAGGGATCAGTGTTTACATCGGCAGTTCCCCGTTCTTTTGCCGTGGACGCTCATCGTGGCTCGCGGGCGGACATCGGTTCCGGCCGAGCCGCGAGCACACTCCTCCGGAGTACGGCGGGCTCTCCGCAAATTTCTGCTTATTTACGGCGATTCGCGGTACACGTCCACACTGCCGCAGTAAATATACTGCGCGTGGTGTGGAAGTGGTTAAGCAATATATCTTTTAGTGGCAACTTTGTGGAAAAAAAAAAATTAATTTCCCAGGAACTTGTGGCAAAAAAATAAAATATTCCATGGACTCAACATGCCTCTCAGCAAATAGCTTGGGGTGTCTAGTTTCCAAAATGGGGTCATTTGGCGAGGGGGGTTGCTCTCTGGGCGTTTCATGGCATCTGAAACTGTGATTGGTAGTGTGGGGTGAAAGCAAAAGTTTACGCCCTTAGAAATCCTGAAGGTGGTGATTGGTTTTTGGGTTCTGTACACGGATAGGCTCCCAAAAAGTCTCACACATGTGGTATCCCTGTACTCAGAAGAAGCAGCAGAATGTATTTTGGGGTGTAATTCCATGTATACTCATGCCACGTGTGAGCAATATATCATTTCAGTAACAACTTTGTGTAATTTTCTTTTTGTCATTTTTCAATCACTATTATAATATATAGGCTCAACATGCCTCTCAGCAAATTCCTTGGGGTGTCTACTTTCCAAAATGCGGTCATTTGGGGGGGGGGGGTGTACTGCCCTTCCATTATAGCACCTCAGGAAATAGGATAGTCAGTCATAAAATAAAAGCTGCGTAAATTCAAGAAATTGTACCCTAGTTTGTAAACGCTATAACTTTTGCCCAAACCAATAAATATACGCTTATTGACTTTTTTTTCACCGGAGACATGTGGCTGAATGCATTTTGGCAAAAATGTATGATTAAAATTTTGTATTATTGTATTTTTTTAATAACAAAAAGTTGAAAATATAATTTTTTTCAAAATTTTCGGTCTTTTTTGTTTAAATTGCAAAAAATAAAAAATGCAGAGGTGGTAAAATACCACCAAAAGAAATATCTATTTCTGGGAAAAAAAATACGCAAATTTGGTTTGGGTATAGCATTGCATGACCGCGCAATTACCAGTTAAATCAGCGCAGTGCTAAATTGTAAAAAATGCTCTGGTCATTCAGGCGGAAATCCTCCCGGGGCTGAAGTGGTTAAATGTCCAAGGCTGAAATTCTCCCCATAAACAAGTTAAAATTTTTATTTTCTTGAGGAAACTTCATATGTAGCCATTGCCCCCTGGGGATTGCTGAATGCTGTGGTTCACCTGATCACTCTTTCCTCACATCTGGAGTCACAGAACAGGCTGATACTTTGTTTTTGGGTTTTTATTACGGTATTGAACTTGAACTGGGATGCCCACGGATCAACAGTTCTTTAATGGGACCTCTATGTACATCACAGTATATACACTTCTCCTTCCTCACTCCAGCACAACACTTGCTGCATGATCAATTCCTGTGGTTCTCTCTCCTGCACACAACTTGGTCCTGGCCTACCTATCACATGGTGAGGCCTGCTGTAGTTTTAGCACTACCTCCAAGCACCCATTACAGGCAGGGACCCTGGGGCCCCCAAAGTATAGCAAAGTACATATGTGCTAGCTAGTCTGAAGGCCTTGACAGCCTCTACACTATTGCATCTTTCTCTCTTCCACCCAAACTCTCCTCCCAGACTGGGCTGACCACAGCTTTTTAAGGAGGCCTGCCCCCTGCCAGTCCAGGTTGGGGATTGGTCAGAACTCCTTAACATACCTCTGGAAGCTACACCTCCTCTTCTCCACCCTTTCTTCCAGAACTTTCTGGTCAAGAAAGGAGAGGTTAAAAAGGGGTGTCACTACCTGCAGTCACCAGTCACTCCTTGGCCACTCCCTGACCCAGAATCAAAACAAACAGGCCTGACTTCCAGTCAGGCCTGACCAAATTTACCTACACTGTCAAAAACCTGACACTAAGCACCTACCTACTGTAGAGGGTGCTACACATGTTATCTTAGTTTGTCTGCAAGAAACACATTTGTCCTCTTCATCCAATCCCAAAGCTAAACAATAGGGAGGTCTATAGGGTCGGTCAGTGAGTGTGCTGCTTAACCCGGGATCACCGCAAGCAGCTGTTTTACGAGCGGTGAGAGCTTCACACTTCACACATTGTTTACATGCATTTAAAGTATTTTACCTTTGTAAGTGTAATTGTTGGGGGGATTTGTGGGAGCAATAAACCTAGCAGAGTCACGCTATGAGACCGTTTGTTTTCATTGTGGGTTACTGCTGATGAGGAGAGGCTCCTTACATTCAATGAACTCCTGTTGGAGTGGATTGCTATGCATAAAGGTGTAGTGTATACTGGGATTTGCTGACCAGAAGAGGATTCAGAGCACAGATAATTTCTGTTGGAGAAGGTGACTACTAAACTGGATAAATATCCAACAGATCCGTCACATCCCACTAGGGCAGTGGTTCTCAATTCTGGTCCTCGGGACCCACCAACAGGCCAGATTTTAAGTATTACCTTGGGGAGCTGCAGACTAGAATACTGCAATCACTGAGCAGCAAATGATATCACCTGTGATGTATTTCAGTTATCCTGCAAACCTGGCCTGTTAGTGGGTCCCGAGGACCGGAGTTGAGAACCACTGCACTAGGGTAACACTTCTGCTATGCCCAACGTAGGCCCTTTACACCTGCCAATCTTGTATAAACATCTACTCTAAGGCCTCATACACACGGGCGTATCTAAAAAAATAAACAAAACGTCGGGCCCGACGTCAAGGAAAAAAAGTCGACGTTTTTCGGCGTTATGCATTGGCGTTTTTGAGCGTTAGTGAGCGTCGGCGTCAATAGGCGTTTTTAAAAAAAAATCATCCCTCTGCTATTTTTCAACCTAAAAACGTCTGTGGCGTCGGCGTCAAAAAACTTCAAAACGTTACAGCCTCAGAATGCGATGGCCATGGGTTCTACTTTCTGCTCACTAACGCCGACGCCACCTACAGCTCAAAAACGCCGATGTTTTTATGGGGCCATTGACTAACATGGAGAGCTACAAAAAACGCCAGAAAATGCCGGCGTCAAAAAACGTCCGTGTGTATGAGGCCTAAATGGGCTGCCATGGGAAGAGTATCAATATACACTCAAAAAACATTTTCCTTTATCTATATATGTAACCAGACGTTTTGTAATTTTTTTTATTATAGCCTTTTCTGTAACCATTTGCTTACTGGGCACTTAAACCCCCCTCCTGTCCAGACCAATTTTAGGCTTTCAGCGCTGTCGCATTTTGAATGACAATTGCGCGGTCGTGCGATATTGTACCCAAACAAAATTTTTATCATTTTTTTCCCACAAATAGAGCTTTCTTTTGGTGGTATTTGATCACCTCTGCGTTTTTTATTTTTTGTGCTATAAACAAACAAAGAACAACAATATTGAAAAGAGAACAATATTTATTACTTTTTACTATAATACAAATCCAAAAAAAAAGTATAATAAAAAAAAAAATATTCATTGGGTTTGGCCGATATATATTCTTCTACATATTTTTGGTAAAAAAAAAATCGCAATCGGCATATATTGATTGGTTTGCGCAAAAGTTATCGCGTCTACAAACTATGGGAATTGATTTATGCCATTTTTTTTATTATTTTTTTTTACTAGTAATGGTCTGCGATTTTTATCGGGACTGCGGTATTGTGGCGGACATGTCGGACATTTTTGACACTTTTTTGGGACCAATGACATTTATACAGCAATCAGAAATTTAAATGTCTATTGATTACTGTATAAATGTCATTGGCAGGGAAGGGGTTAAACTGCAGGGGTCAGTGAAGGGGTTAACTGTGTTTCCTAGGTGTGTTCTAACTGTGTGGGGGTGGGGCTGGCAGGGACATAACAGATCTAACTGATCAAAGTGACAGGAATCAGTAGATCTGTCATGTCCCCCTTCACAGAACGGAGAACCGCCGTGTTTACATTGGCGGTTCCCCGCTCTACAGCTCTGACAGGCGATCGCGGGTCACGAGCGGACATCGAGTCCACCCGACCCGCGGGCAAGCCCACGCAGCATGCGGTGGTCGCGCGCGCGTAGCCGCCTGTAAGTGCGCGCCGGGGGCGTGCACAAGGACGGATGTCCATGGATGTCCGCCGGGCAATTCAGATCTGTGCTGTAGCATCTTTCGGCTATAGCCAATCCTGTATCTTGGCCTAGGCCAACAAGGCCCAGGCCTAGGGCGGCACTTTGAGAGGGGGGCAGCACGAAAAGAGTCCCCGGCGGCTTGCACTTTTAGTGCTGCCAGTATGATAATACAGGCAGGGCAGCCATCAGAGGGGGGCAGCCTATACACATGTGGGGGTCCAGGTGTCCCAAAGGGCCCAGGAAGCAGACCCCAACCAATGAGTTGTGCAGGCAGCCAATGTTCTGCAACTGTGGGGGGCACGAGTTTGGTCAGGCTTAGGGCAGCACAGAACCTAAATACACTACTGGCTATAGCGCAGATCTGAACTGGTTAACACAAATAAACACACACAATAAAGACAAGTAGGTATATCTATTAAAAACATTAACCTCCCTCTAATGATCCAGGGTTGTTATAAAGTAAATAACAACATCCTAATTAATGTAAAATATATATATATATATATATATATATATATATATATAGTAGTACTTCCTCACCTTCTCCTGAGGTCACCGTTGGATACTTCGAGACCACTTGAGGTACGGGTTCTCCCAATTCCGTCACGACCTTTTATTACCACCGGTGTGTTTTATAACTGTGAAACCCGGGTTAAACCTGTAAAAGTAAATCCCCACATGAGTGAAAACAACGGTCGTCAAATCTGTAATTACCGACACACAACTCAATAAAACTCCCCTGTCGTTTAAATGTGACAATATGTTCGACATGTGAGTGATGAAATGTAACATCGTTTCACATTAAAGCCGTCACAACAGTGTACTTTTATATATTAGTTTATTAATGTTTTTACTCTCCCCACATGAGTGAAAACACTCTATGACATATATATATATATATATATATATATATATATATATAAAATTTTACTCTCCCCACATGAGTGAAAACACTCTATGACATATATATATATATATATATATATATATAT
>BLSH010114821.1:493617-505202 GCA_018402905.1 Glandirana rugosa | reverse complement strand
TTTTGTAGGGCACTTGCCCTAGTTTGAAGATGATTTTAGAACAGTTATATGGCTTCTACCGTTAATTAATACTTTTCAGACACAGTTTGAAGATGATCCACATTCACCTCCATTTTTGCATTTTTTATGTTTTTATTTTTTTTTAAATATTTAAAGTTATTTCCCTGTCCCCATTTCTTTGTAGGTCACTTGTCCCACCCTTACCCCCATTTCCTTCCTTTTGCAGCCCTCTAGGGCTTTCCAGGACTTTGTTACAGCCATTTTTGTGCCTAAAAGTTCGGGTCCCCATTGATTTCAATGGGGTTCGGTGTCCGTGCGATCGTTCGGGTTCCGTCCGGACCCGGACCCGGACTTTGTCCCGAAGTTTGGCCGGACCAGCAGAACCCGAACTTCCAGAGGTTCGCTCAACTCTAGCCAGTATCACAGGTAGGGGTAAATTGCAGCCAATATCACAGATGGGGTACATTCCAGCCAATATCACAGGTGGGGTACATTGCAGCCAGTATCACAGGTGGGGATACATTGCAGCCAATATCACAGGTGGGGTACATTGCAGCCAATATCACAAATGGGGGTACATTGCAGCCAGTATCACAGGTGGGCTACATTGCAGACACCCCCCCAAAGTCGGGACAAGCATGCTGGAGCCTGGAGTGGATGGTCTGCGGCGTGGGAGTCGGGACTGAAATCCGGCGGAGTGCTGCACGTCTGCCACAGTCCCGCCCCTGCCCACAGCGTCCAATGCCAGTCAGTCATTGGCTCAGGGCAGTCTATCAGACTATGTCAGTGACTATGTATGTCAGTCAGACAGCTGACTGTTCAGTGTCTCCTTATAGACCATCCCAGTCAGACTGAGACCACTATCCAGCACTAAGCAGCATTAGGCCTCTCTGTGACCATCGGCATCCAGAGCACTGCACGTTACAGGCCATCCCTCAGACCTGAGGCCACTATACAGCACTGTACAGCATTACAGGCCTCCTCTGACCACCAGCATCAGGAGCATTGTGCATTACAGGCCATCCCTCAGACCTGATACTACCATCCAGTACTGTGCAGCATTACAGGCCTCTCAGACCACCATCCAGAGCATTGTGTGCATTACAAGCCTCCTTAGACCACCGTTCAGAGCACTGTGGGCAATGCATTACAGGCCTCCTCTTCAGACTACCCATGTTCAGACCACTGTGTGCATTACAGGCCTCCTCAGACCACCATCCAGAGCACTGCGCAACATTACAGGCCTCCTCAGACAGACCATCATCCAGAGCAGTGCGCAGCATTACAGGCCTCCTCAGACCATCCAGCGTGGCTAAATCTGTTTCTGTGAGTTTGTTCACGCCTTAATACCAAAAATAATAACATGATATTAGATTTTTTTTACTCCAGGAGTATATGAGTTTGGAAATAAACACATTTGATTTTAGTCGACTAAAAATATTTTATTAAAATGAAATGTACTGGAGGTTTAAGGCGATTAAAATATGAATAAAACTAAAGCAATTGCAGATGACTAAAATAGGACTAAAACTAAAATGGCATTTTAGTCAAAAGACTATGACTAAAACTAAAACAATTGCAGATGACTAAAACTGGACTAAAACTAAAATGGCATTTCAGTTAAAAGATTATAACTAAAACTAAATCAAAATTTGATGCCAAAGTTAACACTGATATACACTGCATATATGCTGTATAAATAGAGCATGCACATATCGGAAAAAATATGAACTTTTTAGGCATCAATTGTAAAATCAACAAAGTTTATTCATAAAGTTTCTTCATATCGATCCCTAGCAAAATTGGAAGTCAGACACCACCAACATTTATCGCTCCTTGGCGACACATGCGATCCATACAGCTTTGGAGAGCCGCATCGGATTGTAGTGATATGTATCTGTTTTAACTATGAACCAGCTACCTGTACTCTCTCTAGTTGAATATTGGTTCATCCTGTTATTTACAGTCGCGTTACTCTAATAAATATCTATCCAATGGATACTCCTATCGTGACTGTATTGGTAAAGTTCTAGATGGCTAAGTAAGCTTTATGTACTGGTCTAGCTGTTCGAACTATACCTCATGTGGTATCACCTCCATTGAGGAAGTGTTGCCCACGCCCATTATTATTATTATAGTTGTTTGGGAATAACTTAGTAAGCTCGTGAAGAAGCGAAGTATCGCAAAACATGTCTAATCATTTATGCTGACCAATTCCAATTTTGCTAGGGATCAATATACGGTACTGGCTCACCAGCTGGCCCAAGTCCAGCAATAAGATCTGTTTTTTTGAGACATTTAATCACAGTAGTCTGATTTCTATTTGTTTTATGCTATATATGTAAATTTTGTTATGAATAAACTTTGTTCATTTTACAATTGGTATCTAAAAAGTCCATGTTTTTGCATGTTCTAGTCAATAGGATGTGGCACCCTTTACTATGTACTGTGCACCCACAGTACCACCCTGTAATGGTGTAATTGCTAATTAATATACTGTATAAACACACCATCCATATATCATTAGGATGTATTACGCATGGATGGTAGCTAAGATTAGCGGTGCTCTCCTTTAATGTAGAAAATGCTCAAATAATATAAGTGATTAGGCACCTTCTATTTTGTAGTGAGTGGTAACTACTGTGGAAAATTGTATCACATATACTGTATATACAAACCAGGTCCTCCACAGGATCCATTTCAAGGTGGCAATTTAAAGTAGCCCCAGTCTCTCCAGGTGGGTTAGCTGCAAATATTGGTTTCTTATCAGAATCATCATATGCAGCTTGAAATCACCATTTTTGGAAACCACACGTGCAGTTGTAGTCATGGACAAGCTGCTATACACTTGTTGGATCTACTTAAAGTGCAATAATACCAGTGTAATCACTGTGCAGATTATGGAAGTAAAGTTCAACACATTAGGGTGCCACTTTATACTCTTCCTCCTCCACATTCACTCTTGTCCATTTTTGCTTACTCCCTTCAAAAGTAAATGTCAATTTGACTTGCATGTCTTGGGAATAATATCTTTGATTTAGGGTTCTAGTGTTCCATCCAAATGAACTAGGGCATACCAAACTCAGTGGGAAACTAAACTTAACATATCCTCGGCACCAGAAGAATGACAAATCTACTGGAAAACTATGGCCAAAAGATCTAGAGATGTTTAATTCATGAAAGCTCTTATGAAATCTTGTAGTGGGTTGGTATTCAGTTTGTTAGGCTTATTTTATACAGACATATTCCTCCACTTACTTCTGTAGGTGTTCCCACAAGGGCACAATGAAACACATTTGGTGGACTTGCCCAACAGTCTGCAGACTATGGATATGGAAAAGAAAGGACAGGTCTGATGTTACCCGTAACATACCTCCATCCCAAATAATTTGCAATAAAGGAGAAAAATAGCCCATGGGACTTTGAGTGAGGTGGGAACGGGGGCTAGAAAAGAAAGTATAAATATGTATAAAAAATTTTTTTTAACAATGTATCAACGTTTTGACACATTTTGGATTGTATGTCTCTTTCATTAAGCTTGGTTCAAATGTTCATGTATTTGCTGATGAACTCAATAAATGATGTTTTTTATACATATTTATACTTGCTTTTCTGGCCCCCATTCCCACCTCATTCAAAGTCCCATGGGCTATTTTTCTCCTTTATTGCAGACTATGGATATGAGGTTTTAACCTAATCCACACATTATTTCATACTAATCTCAGTAAACAGACTTACAAGGCATTACTTAATAAACCTATCCTTAACCCTTTCAACCTTTTCCACATGGATTGGACATTGGTTCATATTTTTATGGGCACCAGACTCACAATTGCTAGGGCCTGGAGGACTTCAGTTCTAAGTTTTGAAGCAGTAAAAAAACAGGTTGACTGACATAAAATTTTAAATTTAGGCCCATTAGCCATACCTGGGACTACCATGATCTTGATTTTCATGCCCCTAAACATATTTTACATTTTGTACTGTTGAATTTAAAAAATCTTATGTAACATATCCTAGACTGAGCTACTTATTATTTTTGCTACTTTATTGCTACTTTTCTACGCTGTTGACCACCTGTATATGTCAATGCCAGTTGAATCCATGCCATTGTCGACGATGTTAACTTGGTTTATATTTCTCAATAAACACTTGTAAAAGAAAGCTCTAATGCTATATGATCTGAAACCAGGGAACTAGTATTTTCATAGAGGAGGTCATCACCGAGGTTTTAATTTTTCTGCCATTAAAGTATTGAAAATTACGACCGGTATACAGGGAGCACACAATAAGAATATACAGGAAGCATAGCCTACTCGCCGTGTGCATTGCTCTACTATGGTTCTCTGCAATCTGGCGCTTCCAAAATAAACATCTATCACTCTGCAAGGAAAAGGGGAAAAAAACACTGGCTTTATGGTAAGTGTATAGAATCATATTAGTATAAATTGGGAATCCCTCCTCCCATGGACAATGAGAAACCACGAGGGAAAGGCTTTCTAAAAATGGGAAATCTCCCATACTCCAAATGAGCAGTCCTGGCAACCAGTCCTGGTATGTAATATATTTAGCACAACTGAGTAGAGAAATGATAAGAGACAGAAGAGTACACGTGCTGTATAAATGTCAAAGACAATGATAGTGTGCCCCGTTCCAGCTGGGTTTGCCAATTTGGCTTGGGTAAAGGATTCTTTTTCTTTATTTTGGGGTTGTGATGGTCCAGTCTTCCAATGACTTGGTGTGATCAGATTCCCTCATTATAAGCCATCTGTTGTAACACTGATTTTTCCCATGCAAAGGTGACTTATTGTACTGATAGTTTGCAGAACTGTACACCTATTACCAAAGCTTGCACTGCACAATATTAAACAGTAAGTACTACAAAGCACAATCAAAATAATTTCAATTTTCATGTGATGCGAGTAAGTATGCTGGAAATTACTCAATGCACATTTCAATGGACATTTCAAGATTTGCAGCACAAGCCATGCCTTCAAAGCCTATTTGCAAAGTAAATTTACACTGGATTTTTGACACCAGTGAAAGTTTCCTATTAGATTTATTTAAAATTACAGTAGTTTACATTAGTAAAAAGTTCAAACAATTAACATAAAAGATAAATAAGTGCATACAGTTTAAATTTACATAATTCAAACATTCTTTCTTTCGTGGTTCTATTATGTGAGCATTAAGTGCAATGTGATTACACAATGTATTTTTACTGCCTTAAACAGCTAATAATTAAACAAACCTGACTTTTATGGGATGATGTATTGTCGTCTGTTATTCTGCCTAGTGCATTAAAATCTTTAGCACATTTGTATACTAAACTGACGAGAATAATGTTGAGAAGGTACAAAGTAAAATTAAATTGCTGCAATTTGTTGGTTTGCTTACAGGATGTGTGGATATAATAATCCTATATATTTGAAGAAGGAAGGCAATTCAGTGTAGAGATGAAAACTTTAAAGTGAAAAAAAAACGTAACTACCTTTATTAGTAAAAATGTACCCCCCTTTACCTATCTTGGCTAACCTGTAAAAAAAGGAGTCTGCACTTATCTATTTTACTGTGCTGTGAACCGGTAACATGATCATGCAGCTCTGTGTAGGGGAGCACTGGACAACAACTCTGAATTCCGGGAGCTGTAACATCACCCATAAGCTCCCATAACCCAGCCGTTATTGGTGCTCCCTCTTACCCCTACAGCAGCTGCTCACTGACACAGGGGGGCCAGAGCTGTGGGATCATGTGGACAGACAGGAGCAGATTAAAAGTAGGTAAGTACACATACTTTTTATGCAGGTTAGGCAGGATAGGTAGGAAAGGGGGGCATTTTTAAGAATAGATACAGTTAGGCTTTTCTTTATATCTAAACATATTACTAAATAAAGTATAACATATAAAGTGACATTAACATGTTTAACTGGTTCCTGACCGTCTCACGCACATTTACTGCGACAGGATGGCATTCATCTCATGCCCACCGCACGCTGCGTGAGTGTGCCCGCGGGTCGAGAGGACTTTATGTCCGCCGGTGACCCATGATCACCTAATATAGAGGCAGAACGGGAAACCGCCAATTTAAACACAGCAGGTTACCCGTTCTGTCAGGGGACATGACAGTGATCTACTGTTCCCTGTATTCAGGAACAGTGAGATTTGTCATGCCCCTGCCAACCCATCCCCCACACAGTTAGAACACAGTGAGGGAACACATTTAACGCTTGATCGCCCCCTACAGTTTAGCCCCTTCCCTGACAGTGACATTTACACAGTAATCAGTGGCTATTTTTAGCTCTGATCTCTGTATAAATGTCAGTGGTCCCAAAAAAATGTCAAAAGTGTCTGATCTGTCTGCCACAATATCGCAGTCCCGCTAAAAATCGCAGATTGCCGCCATTAACAGTAAAAAAAACAAATAAATAAGAATGCCATAAATCTATTCCCATAGTTTGTAGAAGCAATAACTTTTGAGCAAACCAATCAATATACGCATATTGCGATTTTATTTACCAAAAATATGTAGAAGAATACATATCAGCCTAAACTAAGGAAGAAATTAGTTTTTTTTTATATTTTTTTTTGGATATTTATTTTAGCAAAAAGACAAAATAAGTTAGTTTTTTTTCAAAATTGTGGCTCTTTGTTTGTTTATATCGCAAAAAATAAAAACCACAGAGGTGATCAAATACAATCAAAGGAAAGCTCTATTTGTGGAAAAAAAAGGACGCCAATTTTGTTTGGGTACAGCGCCGCATGGCCGCGCAATTATCAGTTAAAACGACGCAGTGCTGTATCGCAAAAAGTGCTCTGGTCAGGAAGGGGGTAAATCCTTCTGCGTCTGAAGTGGTTAAGCAAACCATCATTAAAATGAAACAGAATAAAAAGACTTGAGTTCTATAAATATTTATCCTCTGAAGTCTGCTGGGAAACAACATTTTCAGAAGGGTTTGTCTTTTGTGTCTTTCACAATGCCAGGGGTTCCACCCAACACCCCTCATATCACCACTGTGTCCATAGTGATGTGGAGGCTGGCAGTAGGAATCACTGAGCACTGCAGAGGACACAGAGAATCAATATTCTGGAAATGTTGGTTTCCCAGCAGACTTCAGAGGATGATTTTTTTTTTATCAATGGAGCAGCAAATGACTAGAGAAATAGTAATTTAAACTCTTAGTGTAATTTAATCAGTTTAACATATGCCACAGGATCACTTTAGGAGATTGTATTTCTTGGCTTTACATTTACTTAAACCATAGTTCCACCCAAAAGTGGAACTTCTGCTTATCGGATTCCTCCACTGCCTCCGGTGCCACATTTGGCACCTTTCGGGGAGGAGGGGGGAGCGGATACCTGTTTTTGACAGGTAACCTGCCCCCACTTCTGTGAGACTGGGCCGTGGCAAAGTATGTCAACAGCTCAGTCTCCCTCCTCCCTCTCCTTCTGCCGGCCAGTGAGAGAGTACAGCGAGCTTCGCGCTGCGCAGTATTGACCCAGCCGTGAAGCCGAAAGCTGATGGAAACAGGTACATATTCTAATGTTAAAAGTCAGCAGCTACAGTATGTATAGCTGCTGACTTTTAATTTTTAAAGGGGCGGGCAGACCTCAGCTTTAAGGAGCGTAAAATATAGAATGAGGAACTATAAATCTAAAAAATTCTGACAACTGTTATATACAAAATGCAAAGTAAAAAGATACACATGCCTTTAAGGCAGGTCATAGAAGATGTGATTTTCTTTCCTGCAACCTGCTTGCAGAATTCCCCCATCAACACAGTCAGTGTTGATGTGGGAGTCCCTCCCGCAGGGCTATTGTGTTCTCCTGGTGGTGGTGGTGGTGGTGGGGGGGGGGTGTGGAGAGGCATCCCTGCTGAGAGAACACAGTGATTACTGCTAGTGGCTATAATAACCGCTGGCAATAATTGCATGCTAAAAATCCGACATGCTGGTAGTACCCAAGTCGATCAAAGGATGGGTACAATCAGCCTGATCCATCTATGGCTGCCTTAAGAGAGCAGGGTGATTGACTATATATATATCTATGCATGTACACACAGTATGTAAAGTACCTGTGTATAAATGCAATGTTTATATGGTATGTGAGTTCAAATGTAAAGAAATAAATGTGCAAGTCGCAGAAAGAAGTATATTTCTGGTAAAGGTTCAGAGCAACAAGATGCCTTTCCAAAGACTATAAAGGTAAACATCAGTTATAACAATTAAAGTTATACTTCAGGAAGACATAAAAAAATGGGGTAAAATGTAGTTATGTATTTATTAAAGCAATAATTAGAAACATTTTTACCTGCAGTTAGCCTATTCTTCTGTACACCAACACTCTGGTAGAGATAAAGATAGTCTTATGGACCATTCAGGTGTCTTGCTAACAGAAAGGAGCTTTCTACTGTAGCAGGAGGAGAAAGCATAGTGGCCCAACTGATGACCACACCAATACAACAATGCTATTTCATTATCTAGTGAGTAGGTTGAAAACGCTCAGTGACCAGGCTGTATTTATTTAACTGCAGTGTAAATCAATAGCCTGGTAATGCTGTCTGGCAGTGCTGCTTGGGCCACATGATTGCTAACACTTCAGTTTGTCTGTCGGCTTCTTTTACATTGATTCAAAGCAAATATGTTAGCATGCTTTACTCGTATTGGCTGGTTACTGTAGGAGAGGCACTATAAAGGTACTATACATATCCAAGCTCTGGCAGCAACAGAGGAAGATTTTTCACTAGCAAAAGAGGAATCAGCACAAGGGACACATCTTACTGACTGTATGTTATGTGCATTGTGTTGATATTTCTGTTTATGATTTTGGTTGTTCTTAGGTTTTAACATTTGCTAGCCTTATAGCATACAATTATGTCCTCACAATTTTGGCAATTGTTCCTACATATAAATATGCTAGCAAAACTACAATGTGTATATTTGTATGCAATAAAATATTGGTTTACACATTTTTCTTTTTTTAATATAGATTCTATTGAAAAAATTATCAAGGGTATACAGGTACAGTGGAGCAGGGTGAAGATCGCCTAGTGTTGAACAGAATATCATAACACAATATACATTGACCTGTCTAGCATAGATCATAAGGTGGAGAAAACATGTAACAACAATAGAAATAACAGAAGGGACCACCAGATGGGATAATGTCTCAGTTATCAGATCACCAAGTGAGAGAGAGGAGGGGTGGGGGCTACTACTGTAAGGGTTTCCAATTCTATTCCTAAAGTCCAGGCAGGTAGGATCCTTGGACAATGTCAGCTGATCGGAGTGGGGAGGTCTGTCCGGATATAGCTGAATGTTGGAGTTGGGCTTGGGGGCCCGCAGTCTTACAAGATTCTCTGATGACAAGACCTTATCTGATGTCATCTTGCAGAATGGTGGGTGAATTACCTCCAAAGAATGTGAAGGATTCCCCTATTTTGTTTATGTCTTCCGTTGGGAGGGTGGCAAGCATGAAGGGTTGCCATCTGTGGAAGAAAGCTTTTGCAGCCCGGGGATGTTCAAAGTCCGTGTTGAAATTTTCCTTGAAGAGTAGAGCTCTGAGTTCTCCTTCCACTTGAGGTATAGAGGGGCTGGTGTGGGTTGTCCAATTTTTCAGTATGGTTCGTCTCACAACAAGTAGGCATATCAGGGACCACTCTCTAGCTTGAGGATTGGTAGAGGGGGACCATTGAATCAGTTCTTTGTCTCAGTGGCCGAATATCAGTAGGAGCGGGTCCTTTGGAAGAAGAAGAAGGTTTATGTTCCTGATGTAGGAGATGATCTGGTCCCAGAATGCTGAGATGAAAGAGCAGGTCCAGAAGCAATGGGTCAGGGATGGCCTTTGATTGCCGCAGAGAGGGCAGAACGCCTGTTGGCTAGATTTGTCTTTGATGAATGGGATATAAGCTCGATGCATGATTCTTAGCTGAGTTTCTCTCCAGCTTTCATTGGGGGTAAGTCTGAGAGTGCTGTTGTATCTGCTCATAATCTTGCCCACTAGATTGGGGTCGGTGAAGTCTTTATTCCAGTTGGAGATGCTTGTGGAAGTTGCTGGATGGCTAACCTTTCTCAGGAGGGGCCTGTATATGTCGGCTATGTTTTAGGACTTTCTTTGGATCAATTTATCCAACTCGCTTGCTTTGAATCTCAGGTGGCTAATCGGGCAGGAGGATCTGATATAGCTGAGGCACTGCCAGAAGAAGAACACATGCGATTTAGATAAGGAGAACTCATTTACCACAGATTGAAAGTCACGTGGCCGACCCGTGGTCACATGGCAGAAAGAGGAGAAGTTAGTCTGGCCAAGTTGTTCCCATAAGAGAAAAACCTTGTGATCTAGTCCCGCTGGGAAGTCGAGATTGCCCCTTATAGGGAGGTAGATAGACATGTAAGGCAAAAGCTTGAATAGTTTCCTGTATTCTCTCCAAGTAATAGCCGTGTCCCTGAGGAGTAGGTTGTGCTGGAGGCTTGGAGGAACACTCTTACATTTTGTATGTAGTAGAGCGGTCAGAGAATACAGATGGACCATGTCCTTTTCAAGACTGTGGTTGGAGTAACGGGCTGCCTGATTGATCCAGTCCATACTAAACCTTAGCAGGCATGCAATATTATACAACCTGACGTTAGGAAGGCCAGCGCCCCCCTCGATCCTGGGGAGATGGAGTTTGGGTAATATTATCCGTGGTCGCTTCTTTCTCCAAATAAAAGTAGATATAGCTTTGTTGAGCAGTTGTATATCCTTATGTTTTAGTAGTAGCGGGATAGTCTGAAGTGGGTATAGAATACGGGCGAAGCTGACCATTTTTACCAGGTGGCATCTCCCCATGAGTGAAAGAGGCAGGTCCATCCAGTTGTCCAATTCCTGAACAATTTTAGTGATAAAAGGAGGATAGTTGAGACGGTATAGAGTGGATGGTAGTTTGCCTTTTTAATACCCAGGCAGGTAATATTTGAGTGGGTAATTAGGAATGGGGAGGAGGTTAGCCATGCGGGGTTAAGGGAAGCCCCTAACAAGAGAATTTCACTTTTTTGATCATTTATTCGAAGACCGGATCATAGTCTAAAATTATCAAAAATAGTTTGGATTGTGGCTAGGTCAGATGCTGGGTTAGAGGTGAACATAAGGATGTCGTCCGCGAAAAGGGAGGACCGTAGGACCGTTTTCCCAATTTTTATTCCATGCAGGGGGGCAGTGTAATTGATGAACCTTGAGAGGGATTCTAGGGCAGTGTTGAGCAAGAGAGGGGAGAGAAGACACCCCTGCCTGGTTCCCTTGAAAAGTCTGAATTCGGTGGTGAGGAGACCTGCCACCACCAGTCTGGCCGCCGGAGCCTGATACATAGATTAGGTGAGTGAAGGGGCCCGCAAAGCCCATCCTTGACAGGAATTAATGGAGCCATTTGAAACTAACATTACCAAAGGCTTTTTCAGCATCCAGAGTGATGATCGCGGGGCTCTTTAGGGTCAAGTTTGGCGCTTTCCAGTACCGCCAGCACCTTCCTAATATTTAGGGTGGCTTTTCTACCCTAGACAAAACCCGATTGTGCAGGGTCAATGATATGTTCCAAGTAGTTAATGTGACGGGGG
>BLSH010114821.1:445642-457785 GCA_018402905.1 Glandirana rugosa | reverse complement strand
GAGGAGTAGCAGAATGTATTTTGGGGTTTAATTTTTGCTATGTACATGCTATGTGTTGGAAATATCTTATAAATGGACATCTTTGTGTAAAAAAAAATTTCCAAAAACTTCTGGAAAAAAATGAACCATTCAAAAGACTCATTATGCCTCATAGATTATACATTGGGGTGTTAGCTTTCCAAAATGGGGTCATTTTGTGGGCATTTCCATTGTCCTGGTGCTCCAGGGCCTTCAAAATGTAATAGGTGGTTGAGAAATGAGATGTGTAATTTATGCTTCTAAAACGCCTGAAGATGCTTACATACAGAGGCTCAATTTTGGGCCTCTGTATGTGGCTAGGCTGTGTAAAAGTCTCACACATTTGGTATCGCCATACTCAGGAGGAGTAGCAGAATGTATTTTGGGGTGTCAAAAGAAAGCTCTATTTGTGTGAAAAAAAGGACGCAAATTTCATATGGGTACAGTGTTGCATGACTGAGTAATTGTCATTCAAAGTGTGAGAGCACTGAAAGCTGAAAATTGGTCTGGGCAGGAAGGGGGTTTAAGTGCCCAGTAAGCAAGTGGTTAATATGAATACAATAAAATGTTATAACTTTTATACATATGATTTATACTCTACATGTTTGGCTTATATAGTCCGATTTTTTTCTTTTCTTTCTTTCTGAAATATTAACAAAGCATATCCTTCTATAATATGCACTTGACTCGAATCAGTGGTGTAACCAGAACCTTCAGGGCCCTGGTGCAAGATACCATGATGGGCCCTACTGATCCCTGGGCATGTCCGGTAATGGAACTCCAGGGCCCTGTCGCAATTACAACCTCTGTGACCCCTGTAGTTTTGCCACTGGTATCAGTAGTTTTTAATTTTTGTTATTTTATTATTTATCATTTTTTTCACAATATTATTTTTTTATCATTATTCATTATAATTTGTTAGGATTCCTCTGATGTTCCACCTTTGAGATAGAGAAAGGAGACTGAGGACACAGCCCTCAATCTCCTTCTCTGCAAACCGTGCATTTACTGGCCTCTTCCCCACTCTCTACCCTGACAGATCCCCGCAGCCTCCATCAGGAGAGGGGAGGAGGGTACCCAGAAGAGCTGTGGAAGCCAGGAAATAGCTAGTGCAAGGATTTTTGCTTACACAGGCGAAAGTGCATTTTGCCACACCGATCCTTCAACCACCCTGTGCTGGCACTTCTGCCCAACCACCTTCCCCCATCCTCCACCTACTCTGCGCTGGTACTGCTTGACCCCCTGTCCTCCAGCCACACCACACTGGTACTGCTAGGCCCCCCTCTGTACTTGACCCACCCCACATCGATACTGCTGTACCCCCGGCCTCCAGTCGCCATACTGATTCTGCTGTACCTACCCAAATCTGTGACCCCACATTGGTACTGCTGGGCCCCCCATGCTCCAGCCACCCCACATTGATACAGCTAGGCCCATCTCTGTCCCCCAGCCACCCCATGTTGGTACTGCTGTTCCTCCCCGGCGTCCACCGACTCCACTGGTACACCCCCCAAATCCCCAAGTGGCTGAAGAATTACATTTTACTGCCACCTTCCCTATCCTGGCACCCTAGGGTGGCTGACCCCAGCCCTGCCAGCCAACATGGTCTGGAGATGGGGTTCTTGTCCCCAAGGTCAGTGTCCTTAGGTAAAATGGGGTACCTACCCCCCAGGGAAAAATGGGTCAGTGTCCTTAGGTGAGATGGAGTCCCTGCCCTCAGGGGAGATAGGGTCCCCATTCACAGGAAAGATGAGGTTCCCCATCCCCAGGTTTGATAGGGTCCCCATCCTCAGGCGAAATGGGGGTCCCCATTCCCTAGGGGAGATGGGGTCCCTTTCCCCAGGGGAGATGACGTCCCTGTCCCCAGGGGAGATGGGGTCCCTGTCCTTGCAGGAGGGACCTCCAGCTGATTGACAGACCCAGCTCTGCTCCTATGAGCTGTGTGAAGGGGTGTGTCCCTTCCCTCCAATTAGCTCTCCTCATTGAGCTCTGAAGAATATAACTTTTTTATGAACTCTCAGACAAGCTTATAAATTCTGAATACCTATTGGTATTGTTCTTTGTCTGCCATGCATTTGATTGTACAATTGTTTCGACGATAAATTTCATATTATGCATTGCAACGGAGTGCGGTTACCTTCCCCCCTGTTTGTCTTGTACTTCCTGGATGATGGACCAGACCTGCACCTGCTTGCTTTGATTTTTCCATACACACCTGGGAGCGGTTCCACTCTTGTTTTCCTTGAAGCTATAAATTCTGAACTTTAAACGGATGTATAAAAGGTGAGGATAGTCCCTTCTCTGGGTATTAGTAAGGGTTTACAACCACTATAAAGGTTAAAATGGTGAGGGTGAAATGAATGACCCAGAGAAGTGCCAGAATGATAAGGCTAAGGGGGCAGGTTCAGGTTCCCCAATATGATGTTTTCTTATTGCAATGAGTTGAGTAGTGAATCCTGAATGCTCATATGGTTCTAAAGTTTTTCTTCTTGTTGTATAGGGGAAGCTTAGGGTTTTCCATATGCATGTGTATAGTTGAACTCTTGTGTCCCCTTAAGCGGAATAGTTGGTGTAATGCATAAGGTACATAGGTGGGTTGTCTACTGGGTCCATTAGTTTTCCTTTTTAGGTTGTGTGTGACTGAGTCCCAGATGTATGAATTTTTGGCAAGACCAAAGGACATGTAATAGAGTACCTGGTTCAGATTTACATCTCCAGCATTCTAAAGGGATTTATGTATAGAATTAGTGAAGATGCTGGAACTCAGTACCAATGGGACAAGAGCTTGTACAAGATCTAGGGTTTCTTACTCATGTTCAGTAGCTTTTCTATATAGAAAAATAACAAAGAAAAATGTGCACAGAACTGCAATCTATACAATAGGTATGCAATTAGCTAAATACCTGACAAACACAAAAAGTCAAAATGTGTCCATTACTAAATATACTGAACCAACAGGTAAGCATGATAATGTAAAAATTCCTCTTTGCGGCCAGTTTCAGTAGAAAGAATTCATAACTATTAACATTTTCTTTGTAGGTAGCTTTATGAGAAGAACAAAAGTTCACAAGTCTTTTACAAATGTTTGCCGAGAAGCCAACATGTTTTATTGTGAGGAAGATTGACATAACTTTCACCCTAACACACTCTAATCCTACTGTGTATTTGTGTAGCTTTTGTCTGAAAGGTGGAGAAAATTCTTTGCAAATTCAGTTAAAAAAATCTCTTCAGCAACTGATTTCTGCTTTTATGTCTTGGGAAAGTGCAAGTGGTTTAAAAAGCTATTAGTTCTTCATGCTGAATAACATAGATCAAGGCTTTGGTGGAGATTGAAACGGCTATTTTAAAAGAGAATTTTAACTGGACAGAAGCTAGTTTGGAGTTACAAATTGACCTGGTATAGATGTGAACAATTTATTCTATTGTTCCTTTTATCATTTATACTATGTAATAGTGTGGAAAATGCTCTCTTGTATCCCTTAGAAGAAATTAGTTGAGATATGTGGGACATGTTAACCAATTACTTGATTTACTTCTTGGAGAAGATGTACAAGCTCCTTGGGCTTCAGGCCTACCCACAATACTCAGGAGATGATGAGTGCAGTGCAGTCACAGTAAAGATAGAATTAGGTTTGTTTATAAGGAGGTTACAAGCTCTTCCAGTCATTAGAGGTTATATTGCCTCATAGGATTGCCTACTAAGATTTCCTAATAAGCCTAAGTATTAAAAGAGATATTCAAAAACTTTAACATTTGCTAGCAAATTGTAAAAATCAAAAATAGCAATCAAAGTGACTTTCCAATTCATTACCTTTATTTTTTTGTGCAGATTGTTGTTTTTGACAATTATTATTAAAATGATTCATTGCTAAGAGTACAGGGCAATTTCAATCTAAATGACATTCACAAAGCACAAATAATTTGTAAAAAATTCAGATCACTTCAATTACCAAATGTTTTACATTTCTCCATTTATTTACAGTGAATCTAATAATGGAGCTTTGTTGTGCTTAAGGTAAATTATCTGAATTATCTGAAAAAGTATCCTATGTATGGAAATATTGAGGTGTAATACATAATCTGATTAGCCATGCACCAATCATTAGGCATCAGATATGTATCTTTTGCCACTGCTTACCTGGCTATACATGCAATACTTCATTTGTAGCTGGAAAGTGTTTCTAATATAAGATCCACGGCTGGCTTGCAGGCAGATAGACTTCTAGGGTAATGCTGAAGGTAAAACAAGAAACAGTCTAAGTAGATGTAAAACCTAACTAAACAACATTTAGGTTGCTAATGGACTGTGTATCATAAACGACTTCCATTATTTCAGATAGACACAGCAAAGAATGAAAACAGGTGAAAACAGTATTTTGAGTGCTGCTGATCTCCCGCATCTTCAGTCACTATGGGGTTTATTTACTAAAGCTGGAGAGTGTAAAATCAGACTCACTTCTGCATAGAAACCAATCAGCTTCCAGATTTTATTGCCAAAGCTTAATCAAACAAGCTAAGGCTAAAAGCTGATTGGCTACCATGCACATTTGCACCAGATTCTGAGTGCACCCATTTTAGTACATCTACCTCTGTCTGTCTGCATCCTGCAAGGCACTTGATAATGCTTGCGTAATTTCTGTTGAAACAGCCATTTGTAGTCTCCATCGAAAAAGTGAGTGATAAGTTGACAATTGGTAGACAAGGACAGAGGGTTGTCACCCCATAACAGAAAGTGACTGAACAAGGACTTCATGGCAGAAACACCAGGCATGATGTGAATGAAACTTACAGATTTAAATAGATTGAAAATTACTTTTGAAATTATATTGACATGTTAAAGCTTATATGACATGTTGGTAATTGGGTTTACATATAGGTGACTAATTATAATAATCAAATAATTTATCTTTGTAACTGACTATTTACCTGTGTTGGGTAAGACTGCAATATACAGTTCCCCCTGTAGGATCTATCAGCTAGGTTAAGGTCACTCCCCATCTCTACCTCAACTGTTGCTGACATCTACAATGAGGAGCTCTGATTGTCCCAAACTGGCTATTAAGGCAGGAAATAGGATGTAGAGGGCATAATGGGAGGCATGACTTGGAGGAAGATTACAGGTACTGAAATGCTAGACAGCTACAATTCTACTATTGTTCTTGTAGTCTTAAGGCCTGTACACACGGTGCGATTATCGGCCAACAATGGTCGTCCAACAGCCTGTTGTCCGATTATCTGACCGTAGAAAATATTTTTTTGGTCAACAAGGCATTGGCCAATTTTCAGCTTGTGTGTACAGAAGTTGGCCAACAAAAGTTGAAAGTGCAAACACGCATGCACGGAATCCAGGAAGTGTTCGGTCCTGTAAATCTGCGTCTTATTTCACAAATCACATTCACCATAACACCCTGTTTATACACTCGAAACACGTCACTGTGTTCTGCTTTGTTGGACGATTACTTGACTACCGTCAGTACGCTAGACAAGCCCGCCGACAGCCAATTTGGACAAAAGTTGGACGTGCGGTCGTACGACAATTGCCTCGTGTGTACAAGGCTTAACCCAACACAGATATTTAGCCATTTACAAGTTCAATTTTTTTTAATATTATCCACCTCTAATAGTATATATATCCAATCACTAACATTATATATAAGCTTTAGCGTGTTAATATACTTCAAAAGTAAAATTTATTTCCAGCATATATTTACAAAAGTTGAACTAGTTGCTGAAATCTACATGGTATTAATATATAGTAAAACTAATGGCAAAACCTTGTGTTGGATTTGGATAATGTGGTGAGGGCTAGAATCACCGTTTGGTTTTTAATGCCATCTGTGTGCCTGTAAGAGAGATCCTCTCTCCCTAATTGGCATGAATAAGAATGTCACTTTGAAAAAAAGTAAGAGTAAATCCAAATTTTTGAGTTGACACTAGAACCGGATTAAATAAAAAAATCTTCCAATGGGGGCACTTCTTCCAGTGAAAATTGATTAAGATGGGTTTTCCCTCAATTTGGAAATCTATTCTCCAGCTTTCAATTGAGTGTACGATACAAGTGAAGGGATATCTCCGCAATGAAGCAAGTATGAAAAAAATGACAACACTTTTCACCCTCCCCTACTCTATCCAAAACAAAAAAAGTTTTGACTTTAGATATACTGTAAGTATCACCAAGTCATTCATTCCTGGCAACCACATAGATCATGTTTCTCCAGAATGATATGTCTTCTATTTGGGTCTTAAATACTCTCTAAAATGTGTGTACTTCTATACTGTGAATATTTTAACTATAACTGCATTTTAAAAAAGCTTCTTATAGATTTTGCCCTAGGCGATATGCGCTGATTACTACCTGGGTTACGTAAGTCAATTTATCTTCCAGTTGGTCTGTTAAATCCTGGCACAAATCTTCAAGATGAGCAAAGTATTTTATATGCTGATGAATTGACTTCACCAATAAACAGAAACCTAATCTTTAAGGATTATAGTTTCAGAGACATATTTTAATGTGCATCCTTTCAAACAAGATAATGTTACCGCTGTACAATGTTCGGCCGCTGTGCAATAACGTCAGCCTTGTAGACCTCAAATAGGTAGGGCTTTTGACTTATGGCTGACTGCAAAGTACATACTTTCCCTTTGTATATTTTAATAGAATGCCCTCAGGTTTATGTGTGCATTTTAATCACTATACAAAGATGGCTTAACAACAATTGATTGAAATTAAATCAAATAATCCATGTTGAAAGCACTAGCTTTAGGATGCCAAAGTCTAAAAGGTTCAGCAAATGATGGTAAAAGACCATGTTTTCTTTTGATAAACTCTGTTATCTTGATATCCATAGCCATCCATTAAATTTAACAACAGCAACCTGGGTGAATGACTATAAAAACATAATTTGCTTATGAGTGACAACTTAGACATCAAAGATGGAATACCTGAAAATGCTACTGATGTAAGTTTAAAGTCTTAACCAACATGATCTTTTCTCTTCCATTCTTATGTTATATGTATATATAAGCAGTACTGTCAATATGGAACATCATTCACTTCTAGAAATTGACCACAAAATTTTTTTTCAAACACTCTTTGTGGTTTATGTAAATTAGATATTTTAATTTTCGAAAATTAGAATTATGTATAAGGTATGACAGTTACCAATGTTTATCTCTGACTTACCAATGTAATTTAGGAAAAAAATTGTGAACTGTTAATATAATAGCATGCCATATACATGAATGTTTATAGCATTCCAGGTCAGTGTGTTCTAGGTTTGTGAAATGCTGAATAGAGAATAATATTAACTAGAGATTGTGTGTGATGCTACCATGGGTTCCCGGCAGATCCAGCTGGTTCAAAATTGACTAGAACTAATTCTTTGTAACCATAATGCACTGCCTGACTTTTGAACTTAGTCAGTTGACTTTGAAGAGTCATTATGGGGGATTTTGGATAAACTGATGCCCTGACTTTATGGGGCATATTTCCTAATTGCTGTTGGCTGAAACAGTGGAATATTACTATGTGCATCAGTACAGCTGCTTAAAGTTTTTTTGGGAAAGCCAGCGACAGAGTGATTTACAGGTAGAAGATTGTGGCAGATAAAGTTATAACACAAAGTGCCCAAACAAGGACCTTTATATTAATATCTCCAGCTGTTATTCTCATGAGAGTAGAGATAAAAAAGTAATATCCGAATAACTTCAAATGTTGCTTGTGTTTTTTACCTTTTCTTGTATATCACTACATTTGTACTGTCCTGTGACTTCTTGTCTGTTCAAAATTTAATAAAGAAGAATTGAAAGTTAAAAAAAATGATATTATTGTGTTAAAATTTATATTTTAGAATTTAGTGATTGGGTTTACTTCTACTTTAGCAAACTATGCAGTGATGGGGTACATTGTCTTATGTGCCCTACCTGTATTGGCAGATCTGTACTCCCAAAGGTTCTTTCAATGAACAATATCTGTCTGCAACAACTGATCAAAAGATATCTCTCCTACTGTTAACACTTTAGATACTTTTTCTATTAATTGGGATATTTTTAGCTTGGGGTTATTGGAGTGCATTAGGCAATTATTGCTGACAGTCCATTAAAGAGCTACCTTTTTCACAACACCTCACTGTATTATTTGAAGAACACTGTGTAATCAAAATAATGCCCCCAAACCTGGTGCACCAACCCCACCATATCCCCATATACCCAACATTTTATAAATATCAAAGATATAGCACTTAGATATGATCTGGTAAAAATTGGCCTGCAGTAGGACAGCACATAAATGTGACCAGGAAAATGGTCTGCAAAAGTGGAAATACAAATAAGGCTGGTGTTTTCCTGCTGTCAGGGCCTGTATTTGAGCCTGGAATCTCAGCTGTGTTGGGTGATGTCTCTTCTTGCTGAGCTACCTGCAATGCTGGACAGTTATCTGTACAATTCCTTGAATGATCCTGTCTTGAACCTTGTTTGTCTTGAACCCTGAATAGAGTTGAGCGAACCCGAACTGTAAAGTTCGGGTCCGTACCGAACTTTGGGGTGTCCGTGACCCGAACCGGGACATTTGAAAAAAGTTCGGGTTTGAGTTCTGGGTTCAGGTATTTGATCCTGTTGAATAGCTGCAGGACTGTCAATCAACAAGCGTTTCACTGGTTTGCCCTTAGAAGCCATCACAGCCATGCCTACTAATGGCATGGCTGTGATTGGCCAGTGCATCATGTGACCCAGCCTCTTTATAAGCTGGAGTCACTTAGTGCTGCATGTCACATGCTCTCTAGGTAGTGTAGGGAGAGGATGCTGCTGGTGTTGTGAGGGACAGATTGCAGATAGATAAATAGGTAGAGATTACTACTACTACTGCTTTTAGGGACAGATTGCTGATCTCATCCTGCATTACAGAACGATCTGACTGGACTAGGTAGAATCTACTGCTTAGAGGGACAGATTATTGTTCTAAAATCATCTTCTAGTTCTATAGGGTCAGGTTCCTGCTGTTGCTGTAAGGGATTATTGTTCTAAAATCATTTTGCAGCCCTCTAGCACTCTCCAGGACTTTTTTGCAGTCATTTTTGTGCCAAAAAGTTTGGGTCCCCATTGAATTCAATGGGGTACGGGGTAAAATTTGGGTCAAGTTCGGTACCAAAACCGGACTTTTTCCCGAAATTCGGCCGGACCCACCAAACCCGAACATCCAGGGGTTTGATCAACTCTAACCCTGAACTTTTTGCTACTCCCATGAACATTCTGATTTGGGCCATGCATCTGCACACCCTGTTTGCCAAGTTATCGTGCTCTCTCCAGCCAGTATCTAGCTCCTGTCTTCCCTGCTGCTATCCATATTTTGCTACCACTCATTATCGACAATTGGCTTGTTCTTTGACTACACTTCTGCTTGATTCCAACCTGAAACTATTCATTATTAGAGTTGAGCGGACACCTGGATGTTCGGGTTCGGCGGGTTTGGCCGAACTTCACGAAAAAGTTCGCATTCGGCCCCGAACTTGACCCAAACTTGACCCCGGACCCCGAACCAAAATTGAAGTCAATGGTGACCCGAACATTTGGGCACAAAAATGGCTCTAAAAAAGTCCTGGAAAAGGCTAGAGGGCTGCAAAAGGAAGCAAAATGGGGGTAAGAGTATGACAAGTGCCCTGCAAACAAATGTGGATAGGAAAATAACTTAAAATCACATAAAAAAAATAAAAAATGGGAGAGGAGGTGGATGTGGAGTAGGAGCCTAGAGGTTGAGGAGGCGGTGACTGTGGCGGTGTAGGTGGAAGTGGTGGTGGAGGAGGAGGAGGTAGCCAACACTGCTTTTTGTTTGTTTTTTTTTCTAATTGGAGTAGCCCCCAAAATATTGAGACATATTAAAAAAAAAAAAAATAAGTTCACTTAAGTATACCAATGGCTGTGTGAGGCCGGTATAAATGTCTATTCTGCTCAAGGTACAGACAAGTTTTGTGGGATCCATGCCTGGTTCATTTTAATAAACGTTAGCTTGCCCACATTGGCTGTGGACAGGCGGCTGCGCTTGTCTGTGATAACACCCCCTGCCGTGCTAAACACACGTTCAGACAATACACTGGCTGCAGGGCAGGCCAGCACCTTCAAGGCATAAAGGGCAAACTCAGGCCATGTGCCCAATTTGGAGACCCAGAAGTTGAATGGGGCAGACCCATCAGTCAGTACGTGTAGGCGTGTGCACACATACTTTTCCACCATGTTGCTAAAATGCTGCCACCAGCTGGTGGTGCTGTTTGTTGTGGCATGCTGCTGACAAAGCTTTTCCACATTTCGGCCATGCTAGCCCTGCCTTCTGAGGCGCTGGCGGTGCCACAGCTGCGTTGGCGACCTCTCCCTCCTCCACTGCCTTCGCCTTGTGCTTAAACTGAGCCCCCGGTGTCATTTGGGAATGCCCTCAGCAGCGTGTCTACCAGCGTGCACTTGTAGTCGCGCATCTTCTGATCACGCTCCAATGAGGGAATTAAGGACGGCACGAGGATCCAGCAGGGTGGCCACCCAGTAATCAGCACAAGTTACAATGTGGGCAACTCGGCTGTCGTTGAGCAGGCACTGCAGAATGTAGTCGCTCATGTGTGCCAGGCTGCCCAGAGGCAAAGACAAGCTGTCCTCTGTGGGAGGTGTATCATCTGTGTCCTCCATATCCTCCCAGCCACGCTCCAGTGATGCCCACGAGCTGCGTTGGGTGCCACTCTGCTGTGAACACGGTTCCTCCTCATCATCATCATCCTGTTCCTCCTCATCCTCCAGAACTGTGCCCTGGCTTGAAAATGTTTTACCTGGCCTATGCTGGTGCAGGAACCCACCCTCCGAGCCACTTGTGAATGACTGGCCTGATAACCGTGGAAATGACCCCTCTTCCTCCTCCTCCTGTGCCACATCCTCTTCCATCATCGCCCGAAGTGTTTTTTCAAGGAGACATATAAGTGGGATAGTAACGCTGAGAACAGCGTCATCGGCACTGGCCATGTTGGTGGAGTACTCGAAACATCGCAATATGGTACACAAGTCTCGCATGGAGGCCCACTCCTTGGTGGTGAAGTGGTGCTGTTCTGCAGAGCGACTGACCCGTGCGTGCTGCAGCTGAAACTCCACCATTGCCTGCTGCTGCTCGCACAGTCTCTCCAGCATGTGCAAGGTGGAGTTCCACCTTTTGGGCACGTCGCATAGGAGGCGGTGAGCGGGAAGGCCGAAGTTCCGCTGCAGCGCAGACAGGCGAGCAGCAGCAGGGTGAGAACGCAGAAAGCGCGCACAGACTGCCCGCACTTTCTGCAGCAGCTCTGACATATCCGGGTAGTTTTTTAGAAATGTCTGCACCACCAAATTCAGCACATGCACCAGGCAAGGGATGTGCATAAAATGGCTAGGCCCAGAGCTGCTACGAGATTTCGCCCATTATCGCACACCACCAGGCCGGGCTTGAGGCTCAGTGGCAACAACCACTCATTGGTCTGTTGTTCAATGCCCGTCCACAGCTCCTGCGCAGTGTGGCGTTTATCCCCCAAACATATCAGTTTTAAAACAGCCTGCTGTCGTTTCCCTCTGGATGTGCTGAAGTTGGTGGTGAAGGTGTTACACTGACCGGATGAGGAGGTGGTAGAGGAGGAGGAAGCGGAGTAGGAGGAGGCAACAGGAGGCAAAGAGAAATGCCCTGCAATCCTCGGTGGCGGAAGGACATGCGCCAAACTGCTATCCGTCTCAGGCCCATCTGCCACTACATTTGCCCAGTGTGCAGTTAGCGAGATATAGTGCCCCTGCCCGTGCTTACTGGTCCATGTATCAGTGGTTATGTAGACCTTGCCACAGATGGCGTTGCGCAGTCACCTGTGCCTGTCAAAATTTTTGGACTACCACCACAGACAGGGTGTCATGCACCAAGGGTCGGCGGTGATGAAAAGGTCCGCTCGGTAGGGAAGTGACGTGTTTGTTCAGTCCCTGTTCTAGTTCACACGTGACGCGTTGCGGTAGACACCGTTCCAGATGTATTGGTGACTATGTACCTGGTCATTCGTGCCCGTCCCCGTGATATAGAGCGATTGACGTGTGACCCGTTTACATCACCGTCTACCCGGACTCTGCCTATCGTCAAACCGCGTACAGGA
>BLSH010114821.1:349944-369423 GCA_018402905.1 Glandirana rugosa | reverse complement strand
GAAATAGTTAAAGTGATAGGAAAGTCAAGGCTTTGCTTTGTGTTTTTAATTAAAAAACACGTTATAGTTACCCACTCTGTGTAGTGGTTTTGCACAGAGTAGCCCCAATCCTCCTTATCTCGCGCTCCTGGCCCCTCCCTCTTGCTGTGTGCCCCCAGGACAAACAGCTTGCTCTGGGGGCACCCAAGCAGGCTCGCTCCCGAACTACTGCTCTGCCTTTAGAACCACTTTAATTCTAAATTGATATTGGATTGTACGTTACAAATAATATGTCCTAGTGTTGGAGTCTTGAAACTAGGTTTTTTTTTTATCCATCTTTAGATACAGTATATATCACAATGGATTCTTCACTATTACCAACAGCAGGAAACAGGCAGACAAATGGCAATAGTAATTAACAAGTTGCAGTCTGTAAGTACTTTTTACTGAAATACTTTTACCTACTGCAGGGAAGTTTTTTAGATGGAGTAATGGCGGATCTGCTTTAAAAGCAATATATTTATTACAGTAATAAGTACAGAGGGTTGAATTTGCCTCTAAACTCAGGAAATAATCTCAACACAATTTAACCAGGGTATGATGTTGAAACATTCTTTTGCACTTGTTATTTTTTTTCTAGAACAGTTGTCCTGCTTGAGACACATTTTAGTAATATTTCAGGTAAGCACAGCTGTGAAAACAAGCATTCTTGGAATAACTACTATTATAATAAATGATAAATTTAACGTCTTACAAAAAAAGGCGAAGTGTACAAGAAAAGATCAGTAGTTAACATTGAACTAAGCTATGAATTTTCTATTGGTCAGACCTGGATTGGTAGTGCACAAGTGATTTTTTTAAATATTAAGAATTTACTATGTTAGTCATAATGCACCTTGTTTACCAATGCAGGGAAGAAAGCTATAGGTAGAGTAGGAGACAGCCCACTGTCCTCTTTTTCACCAGTGCTCACTGCCTTACTTCTAGAATAAAGGATGCCAAATGTCAACCCTTTCCTGTGAGCACAGGCTGTCATGAACACAACCCCTAAGCTTGTGGCCTCACATAGCCTGGACTGATATTGGAATGCTACATAGGCCATGCCCACATCTCACAACGTGAGCGTCATTCTATACATCAGTGAGGAGAACTAATAAATGAAGCCAGAGAAAAAAGGAAGACCCCCACATGTCATACTTTGGCAATTAGTTATGTAACAATGTATGTATAACATGTATACCATTTATATTGTAACAGTTTTGAAAACCTAATAAAGCCTTTAAACAAGAAAAAAAAAGCATATTATTTAGTCTGTAGGAAGGACCACAAGTTTTTTTAAGTTTCTTTTTTTTTTACATGCTGTCACCAGTGCAGTACAGTGTCATAATACAACTGATGTGTCAGTGATAGAGTTGAGCGAACTTTGCGGTGTTCGGGACCCGAACCCGAACTTTTGAAAAAAAGTTCAGGTTTGGGTTCTGGGTTCTGGTATTTTTGTCCCGCTTGTTGAATAGCTGCAGGGCAGCCAATCAACAAGCGTTTCACTGGTTTGCCCTTAGAAGCCATCACAGCCATGCCTACTAATGTGACCCAGCCTCTGTATGAGCTGTAGTCACGTAGTGCTGCATGTCATATGCTCTCAGGCTAGTGTAGGGAGAGGATGCTGCTGGTGCGGTGAGGGACAGATTGCAGATCTAATAACATCTCATCCTGCATTACAGAACAATCTGACTGGACTAGTTAGAGTCTACTGCTTAGAGGGACAGATTATTGTTCTAAAATCATCTCCTAGTTCTATAGGGTCGGGTTCCTACTGTTGCTGTAAGGGACATATTATTGTTCTAAAATCATCTCCTAGTGCTATAGGGTCAGGTTCCTGCTGTTGCTGTAAGGGACAGATTATTGTTCTAAAATCATCCCCTAGTTCTATAGGGTCAGGTTCCTGCTGTTGCTGTAAGGGACAGATTATTGTTCTAAAATCATCTCCTAGTTCTATAGGGTCAGGTTCCTGCTGTAGCTGTAAGGGACAGATTATTGTTCTAAAATTATCTCCTACTGCTATAGGGTCATGTTCCTGCTGTTGCTGTAAGGGACAGATTATTGTTCTAAAATCATCTCCTACTGCTATAGGGTCAGGTTCCTGCTGGTGCTGTAAGGGACAGATTATTGTTCTAAAATCATATCAAACTGCTATAGGGAGAGGTGCCTGCTGTTGCTGTAAGGGACAGATTATTGTTCTAAAATCATATCAAACTGCTATAGGGAGAGGTTCCTGCTGTTGCTGTAAGGGACAGTGTATTGTTCTTAAATCATATCAAACTGCTATAGGGAGAGGTTCCTGCTGGTGCTGTAAGGGACAGATTATTGTTCTAAAATCATATCAAACTGCTATAGGGAGAGGTTCCTGCTGTTGCTGTAAGGGACAGAGTATTGTTCTAAAATCATATCAAACTGCTATAGGGAGAGGTTCCTGCTGGTGCTGTAAGGGACAGATTATTGTTCTAAAATCATCTCCTAGTTCTCTAGGGTCAGGTTCCTGCTGTTGCTGTAAGGGACAGATTATTGTTATGTCCCTATCCCTATTTCTTTGTTGGGCACTTGTCCTACTCTTACCCCCACTTTTCTTCCTTTTGCAGCCCTCTAGCACTTTCCAGGACTTTTTTACAGCTATTTTTGTGCCCAAAAGTTCAGGTCCCCATTGATTTCAATGGGGTTCGGGGTCCGGGGTCAAGTTCGGACCGAACCAGAATTTTTCCACGAAAACCCGAACCCAAACATCCAGATGTACACTCAACTCTAGTCAGTGATCAGGGACACTGACTGGTGACAGTATGTAAACAAAAAAATACCAATAATTTTTTTACAATCTTTAACTTTTTTTCCCTTTTTTTTATAATTTTTTGTACATACTGTGACCAGACATTGTTACCATAGTGACACTGTACTACTCTGGGGATTATAATCACACACTGTGATTGCTTATAAATATCAAGCAACCATATTTTTTATGAATGACATCCATTCATCCAATGTGTACTATTGTGAAGCTGTGATTGGCCACAGTTATGTACCACATGGTACAGATGCACTGTGATTTGCCATGTCTGTATCATTTTATCACTGTGATCAATCACAGATATCAACACAACAGTACACAATGAATGGTTATGAATGGAAGCCATTCATTGTGTACAATTGCAATGCGATCTGTTTTGATCACATGATATCTGCAAAGGCCCGGTACACTGATCTGTCATTTGTTGTGTCTGGTGGACACAGCTGGTGATAGATCGCACCACAGCATGGTCAGAGGGGCGCGCAAGAGGCATGATCCTGGGATGACATCATATGACTTTCACCCAGGATAGCAGCGGTTCAGCTTGGCTGTCATATTACTAGAGGCCGGATGGGAAGTGGTTAAGGTACGCATGGTTCACTTTAAAACAGAGCTTTCTTTTTGGTTGATTGTCTACAGACCAGTTCCCCTATGTAAAAATGCAGCATTGCACACATAGCTATTATTATTTAGGAGGATGGAGGCATGGACTCCACTTTAAGTATCTACAATTTTATTAATTTATTATAGTAAACATATTTAAGCGCAAACATTTAAATCGGTGAATGCCACATGCTGTGTTATTCATGTAAAGCTCTTTAGAGAAACTTCTAAAATCAATGGATAACACCAATTCGAGCAGTACTATGCTTTCTATAAATTGAGATTGTACATGTTTTTTCATTCAACGACAAACTGAAACAACTCAAGCTATATCATCAAATATAGTACACCTCTTTACAGATATATAGATTAAAGATTAGGCATTCCCCATTCTGCTTCCTAGCCTGTGGTCAAGAAGTACACCTATGGTAGCACTATGGTCCTGCTCCCATGCATTTTGGACACAATCAATCATTTTATTAAAACTGCATTGGGCCTAAGTAACCTCAGATGTCCTAAGTTGTGTCTTTTGGGGCTGATAGAGGAACTTCAAATTCTGTCATACACTGAGGAATTAAAAACAGTATTATATTTTAATGCCAACAAATATTATTTTTACCTGGAAGCGATCCTCTATCTCCTAAACTGAGTGGAACATTTTGAATAATGTTACCATTCCCCTATAGCAAATTAAGCGCACTAATGAGGCTCTCACTAGAGGTTTGATAAAATTCGGGGGCCATAGTTTCAGTCATCGCTTAATATACAGAATAACAATGGTCAGAACTAGGAGGCGGTACTTTGACTTATCCATTCTGTTTTGTTGTAATAGTTGTTACATCTGCTTTATTTCAAATACCATGGTTATAACACTAAGGCTTCATGCACATAGAACTTTAAAAAAAACAGCCAAAAAATGTCAGTAGCTTATCAGGGATGTTTTCAGCTTTTACCAGCGTTATTTTAACGCCGTTTTTTTGTGTTTTCTTGCGTTTTTTTAAAGGGCCAGCGTTTTTTGGGATTTTTCCAATTGGTCTAAAATGTCCAAAAATGTTGGGGATTGACGTATTTGAGCATTTTTGGTGTTTTGGGTATTTTTGGACGTTTTTAAGCATTTGAACGTTTTTACAGCTGAAAAACGTCCAAAATAACTCTCAGCTCTTGGGTTTTTTTACAGCTCAAAAACTTCACTGATAAAAACAGCTGATAACAGCCTATGTCTGCATGAACACATAGGATAACATGATGGAGGGTTTATTGACTGTAGAAAAAAAGTCTGCCGCTGAAAACAGCTGCTGAAAAACAGTAAAAAAACACACATAGGCTGTTCTCAACTGTTTTTAGCAGTCACATTTTTGAGCTGTAAAAAAACCCAAGACCATAAGGTTCTGAGAGACGTTTTTCAGCTGTAAAAACGTTCAAACGCTCAAAAATGCTGAAAAACACCCAAAAACGCTCAAAAACTTTGATCCCCAACGTTTTTGGACATTTTAGATCAATTGGAAAAAAAGAAAAATGCCGGCCCTTTAAAAACGTGAAAAAAATGTGCAAAAACGCTGGTAATATAACGCTGTTAAAAGCTGAAAAAATCACTGATAAGCTACTGACATTTTTTGGACTTTTTTTAAAAATCCTGTGTGCATGAAGCCTTACAATGAAGAATACAATATTTTCTTGTTTCTTTGCAAGTTTATTGTGAACTGTCACAATGTTTATGCCCTTATATATGTTGCTTGTTATATACAAAATAATAAAACACTCTTTAACCACTTGCTTACTAATCACTTATATCCCCTTCCTGACCAGGCCCATTTTCAGCTTTCAGCTTTAACAACAATTGCGCGGTCATGCTACACTGTACCCATATGCCATTTTTATATATTTTTTACACAAATATAATTATCTTTTTGTGGTATTTAATCACCACTGGGTTTTTTCTTTTTTGCTAAACAAACGAAAAAAGACTGAACATTTTGAAGAAAAAACCCTTTTTCATATTTTGTTATAAAATGTTGCAAACAGGTAATTTTTCAGCTTCACTGATGTGCACTGATGAGGATGCACTGATGGGCACTGATAGGTGGCACTAATGGGCACCGATAGGTGGCACTGATAAGGTGGCACTGGTGGGCATTGATCAGGAGGCACTGATGAGGCTGCACTGATGGGCGGCACTGATGGGCACTGATAGGTGGCACTGGGCACTGATAGGTGGCACTGATAGGCAGCACTGATAAGTGACACTGATGATGAGGCACTGATGGCCACTGATTGGCAGCACTGATGAGCACTTATAGGTGGCATTGGTGGGCACTGATTAGCAGTACTGATGGGCACTGACAGATGACACTGGTGGGCACTGTTTAGCAGCACTAGAGGGCACTGATTAGCAACACTGGTGAGTACTAAGGGGACTAATGTCCCTCTAACAGAAGCCAGCTTTCTTTTTTTCTTCAAGCCAGCGTGAGGAAGCCTGAGGAAAAAAAAAAAGCAGATAACCGGCTTCTGTTTACTTCTGTGATCAGCTGCCATTGGCTGATAGCTGATCACGTGGTAAAGGGCCCGCTGTGATTAGCCCTTTACCCGATCTGTGATCAGCCGAGTCCCAAGAATGGGAAGACATCCATGGGTGCCCTCCTGGCATTTTAAGTCCGTAGCATTTCTTTGTAGCTGTCTTTCTGAAATAGCACGGGCGCCAAGTGGTTACACAGAAAATATGTGCTAATTGAAAATACAATATACTTTCCCTTTAATAAGCCAGTTCTAGTGTCAATAAATGAGTATAAATTATCTAAAGTCAATTGTGCTATACATCATGAATAATTGTCTCACATACTTTAAAATAAAAAGAAATATCATCAAGGTTAAAGCTGCAGTGGTCAAATTACATGGCAGCTATCAAGACATTGGGTGGATTTGTCATCAGATGAACATTGTACTAAAAACTTAAATTTTCATATTCTTACCTCAATTTTCCTGTAGTTATGCAGAGAGTCTACATATGGCTATGCAGCCTAATAGACACCAGAAAAGACCCACTGCTCTCAGTGATTTATGTACACTAAGTCATACACACTCCTTCCCCAATCAGCTGCAGCCACTGATCAGTGTATTTTGACAGCGACAGGTGCAGATGTCAGAATACAATGTCCCAGCAGGGGGATTCCTCCCTCCACCTCATTGGCGTGAATGGTGGGTACTGCTAGTATTTTTTTGTCAAGTCTGCTGGCTGAACGAAAAAAGAAAAAAACAACAGTTTATGGTAAGATTTAGCTCTGCCAGCATAGAACACTGTAGAATGATCAACATTTGTACCAAAAGTAGCAGGTATTTCAAAGCAAATTATAAAATGTGTGGTACCGGTCTATAAATAGATGAAAAGGTATGAAACCTGAATTGATCTTTAAACTTTAATGTATCACTATCTATTTTGATAAAATAATTCCATTTACCTTATCTATAGCAAAGAAATCTTAAGCTTTCATGAACTTTTTGTAAAAGTCAAAAGCACTTGTCCCTAACCCCTAAGTGCAGGTGTTTGGCTGACAATCAAAATACTATAGAACATTTTCACAATGTCTTGGAGAAATTTTTTGTTCACTAGCAGAGTTTTCTGGGCATGTTTTCTTTATATGTTGTTTTAGAACAGCTGTGAAAAAATGATCCTTGCTTGCATGTTACGTTTATTGTCTCAGTACATTGTTTTAGCTGAAAGGAGCTTAAGCTGTTGAGCCAGAAAGCTGCTTTTGTTTCCGTGTGTTTCACAACTACAAAACAGCTGTGTTCTTTACAGTCCACTTCAGTACTGTAATATCCACCTCTTGTGTGTTAAAAGCCACGTATCAATTGTGCTGCATCCATTCATGAGGGATCTTAATTTCTTCTACTACTTTTGCAAGAAGACATTGTTAATCCTAGATAATATTCATGTTCTTGCCACTAAATTACTGTTTTGTTTTCTTTTACAGTGAGTACAAGAGAAACAGTTAATATGTAATTCCTTTGTTGTGGTATCATCTTTTGTGTTAGAAGTTTCAACAGCATTGTAATGACTAAGCCTACACAATAAAACTGTAACTTTCAGTTGTCCTAACTTATAACCTTATTGAAGCCTCAGTTTTTTACTTTTTGTGCAGTCAAGTTGCATAACAAGTAAAGAATATGATATTTTTTACATTTTTACAAACCATATGTGCTTAGTACTGTAAAAATTATCCTGGGTCAGAAGCACACTGGAAAGCTCTTATGCAGAGCAGCAGTCTGGGTCTTCATTAATCTCACACTCCCCTAGCACAGTGCTCCAATCAACAACACCACTGAGAGAACAAGACATTGTTGATCCAAGCACTGTGTAGGAGGAGTGTCGGACTGCTGGAGACTCAGAGCTCTGTGTAAGAGCAGCAGTGTGCTGCCGAAACAGAGCCACTTTTTACAAATAAGAAGCGCCTATGCTTAATAAAATGTAAAAAAAATGAGCCACACTGATAGGTGGCACTGATGGGCACTGATACACGGCACTTATGGGCACTGATAGGCACTTTGTAGGCAGCACTGATGGGCACTGATAAGTGACACTGATGAGAAGGTACTGATTGGGCATTGACTGGCAGCACTTATGGGCACTGATAGGTGGCACTAATGGACACTGATTGGCAGCACTGGAGGGCACTGATTGGCAGCACTGGTGGGCACTAATTGGCAGCACTGGTGGAACTGCACTGATAATCAGGACACTGTTAATCAGCGCCCTGATTGTCATTTCCGATGTCCCCTTAACATAAACCAGTTTCGACTTTCTTCTCACAGCATGCTGTGAGCATGAGGAAAAAAAACTATAAACGTTCTGTATTTACATCCTGTAATCAGCTGTCATTGGTTGACAGCTCATCCTGTGGTAAAGGGCCACTGTGATTGGCCCTTTACCTTGAACTGTGACCTGCTGAGTCCAAAGGATTTGGCAACCGCAGAGCGTTCTGCCCATGCCACAATCATGGGAGGACATGCTTGTACGCCCTCCCGGCAAAGTAAACCAACGCTGTGACCATCACGACAGCAAGGAGTACAAGGTAGTATTACTTACCTCCATTGCTCTTTTAGGAATTATTGACACATCAGGCATTGATGCAGGCTTCTCAATCCTCTTATGTGGTGAATTATTAAAGTCCAACAGAGCATTATTTCTAGTTGGGACTTCTACCATTTGACCCATGAACTTTCCTGCACTAATTACAAGAAAATGAAATGACTCCTCTTCATGATTATTGGGATCTGGAAGGAACCACACTTGACATGTTAGCTGAGGAAGGGGATCGTGTTTGGAGCCGCTTGGAGATTATTAATGTGCATGTTTGACTCTCTGTGATAGGGTGGCCATCTGTATTTGTTAAGAGGCTGTGTGTGTGTTGATGGTGGAGGTGGCGGTTTTTACTCAGGATCTCTGTTCCTGGGCACTATAACAAGGACTGTGTGTTTTCCTTCAAAGGAAAATGGACTTCATGTGCATTTTCGTCTATTAAGGTTAAGGAAAGCACTGCATTTTGATATTTTATATACTCTGTTTGTGACCAACAAATTTGTTAGCAGTCTGAATGCAGATATTTTTGTATATTATTTTCTTAGAAAGTGGTTAAAGCTGACCCCAACATTATCAACTTTACCTGTAGCTAGCAATTCTGTAATTTTTTTGTTTCTCCAAAAAAATGTTAATACTTAGAATAACTTACCTGAATCTGCTGTTATGTGACGTTCTCCGGTGCCTCTCCGGTAGCGGTAAGGATACAAAAGCCTGTGAAGATCCTGTGACAAATATTTTTGTCAGCCAATGGCCAGTGTCCACATCACCAGGAAGAGACATGGACACTGAAGGTAGAACCATCCAGCACTACTAACTAGAAAAAAGAAGAATTGGGATGTGTTTTGTCATGTGATTCAGAAAAGACTTAAAAAAAACTGTAGATTAGCTAGAGGTGGGGGGATGGGATTTTTCCTATTGATTGGAGTTCAGCTTTAAAGTGTTTTTAAACCCCCAAAAATGTTTTTATATATTGCATGTGGGGAGGTGCAGCGTGGTGTGGTGGCAGTAAACCCGCATAGTCCGGTTGCAGATAACAGAAATTGTATTAATGCAGAATCCATTAATTCACAACAAATGGTGAGGTCTCCAGAAGGATGGCGTATCCTTTCCCTACTCGTCCGGAACCTCTCCCTGCCTCTAATTGCTGTCCCTGTCAGATGGGTGACCTGTCCCTACACTACCCACATGCGCCAAGCCTGGGAGACAGGGCATTAAATAGGCTCTGCCTGACCCAAGATGGCAGCTAGAGTCACATGGGGTGGCAGCATCCAATTGGATAGCTTCCCCAGTGACCCTGGAAACCATAGAAGAACCATGTTCCTCTTGACTTCTTGACCAAATGTCACTTTGGTTAAGCACCACCTGCAGTGGAGAAAGTAAACTGCTCCTGCTTACTAATTCTAGTTTTCTTTTTTAGGCTTTCTTTTATTTTCCCTTGGTGATCTTGCCAGTAAGTCTCTAGTGTAGCTCTCCTGTAATTGTATCAATTTAAAGTGTTGAGACAAACTATTTACCACTGGCAGGGGTGCTTACAGTGTTAAGCTTTTATTTATTTATGAAAAAACCTTTATCACAAAAGAAAAAAAAACTGTTGCCGTAACTGCTTGTGTAATGCAGTGTATGCTGGAGTTTGGCTGCAGTTTGTTTAGTGTATCTAAATATGGTTGTACATCTAACAGTCCCTTCCACACAGCCAATGCTGCTGTCTAAAGGTGCCCCCCTGTGCTCCTTCATCCAGAGTTAAAGCTAAGAAACAACACAGGGAATATAATTACACTAATACCTAGTTAAAACAATAAAAACATTTGAAAGAGTACAATGCCTTAAAATAAGATGTTACAATCTCCTTTCACTTTTAAGGATGAACTAAGTTGTCATTCAGACACATCAGGAGTTAATGAGCAGATCGCAAAAATCATAGATTAGGATGTCAGTGCTATCCCTAATTGTGTCTAATGGCATCTCTTTTCATTCCTAGAGATGTATAGGGACTGCCACATTTGCTTTCACCTCCTCCAGACTGGACACTTTCATTCCTTTATTGCCCAGGCTATTTTTAAGTTTTCATTAAATATGCAAAGAAACTTGTGAGCTACTCAGTGTGTGAATACAAAAATAAAATGTACAAAACCTCTGAAGACGTCATGTTATGACGAAACGCGTAAGATGGAAGGCAAGGCACGTAAACGTAGAGTCCGGTGACACGCAAACGATTGAGGCAGAAACGAGGCGGTCACGGAAATATTACAGGATCGCTGCAGGAAAGTTCCACTGTACAATCGTTGTGATGTTTAACTGATGGACCTAAAAAAGACGTGGTTATCAAAGAGGTATACGATGAGGAGTTCTTTTTTTCTCCATAAATATAACGGAGAACGAAAAGGCAAGGAAAGGAGAAATAGCTGCATATCCTGGGTCGGATTGTAGACCACAAGTGTTTATTGACTCCTCCACGCCGTAAGGCTGGAGAGTCAACTACATCTGGTAAGCAGGGTATATACCCCAAAGATTTATTTACGGCACAAAAAGCACGAGCACTTAAGGAGATTGTAACACTGTATGGACTTTGATGTGTGTTGAATTATTATGAGCACGGAGCAACAAAATGAACCACAGAAAATTAACCACAGAAAAAAGAAAAAACAACAAAAAACCTTTTTGCACTTATATTTTTTGCACCATAGCACTTAATAAGACTTTATTGAAAGAGTTGTTGCGCCATTTCATTGTTTGCACTATTGCACTTTATAATCATATTAGAATTTGTACACTAAGGAAATTATATAAGGTGTAAACCGGAAAATATTATTCTCATAGGATATAGAACAGAAGGAGCATAAGGCACTTTATGTTTGGATTAATTTTTCACTTAATATGATATAATAATTTATTTATAATTTATTGTGAATGGATTTTGTTGCACAATAATAAGGGGAAACATTTTGAGAATACACCCATAACTTATTATAAGTAAGAGTTCAACCTGAAGGGTAGAAAGGCAAGCGCTGTTTATACATATTAGAAAAATAATTTTCCTATAAGCAACACCAAGAGTGGCGCACATAGGCTACAGCAGCAGCTGCAAAAATTAAATAAAATCACATACTGTGGCGCGTTAAATACAAAAAACCCCAAAAATGTACAAAAGTTTGTAGATGCAAACAAATTTAAAAAGCTGCCAACTACTATAGTGTCACTACACTACACCATCCATAGGATCAACATAATACAAATAGAGTGGCGCTAAATCAGACAAAATCAAAAATATTCAATAAATGTAACCACATATACATGGCCACTTTCACACGTTCAGCTCGGATCTGAAAAACAGCTGACTTCTATGGGCAGGTGGATGTCAGCAGATAAGTGTCCGCTGACACCCACCTGACATTCGATCTGACAAGATCCGCTGAAAACAGACGGATGGCGATACATTCGCCATCCATGCAGCAGATCGGATGGGATCGGATGAAAACAGGCATCTGATCTTCCCATAGAGAACAGAGGGGATCAACAGAGCGATCTTCTGCTGAGCTAGCGGAGTCTGTCCAACGGATCTGCCCTGTGTGAAGGGGTCCAAAATTAATATATAAACATTCAAAGAATAAATGAGCACATCTGATGAAATAATAGTGGATGTAATAAAAGTCCAGTGCCAAAATGTAATGGTGAACACAAATAAAGTTCTTATTAGTGAGATAGTAAGTGCTTCACAAAGAAATCCTAGTGTCAGTGATCACAATGCAGTGCTACATCCATTATTTCATCAGGTGTGCTAATTTATTCTTTGAATGTCCATATATTAATTTTACAAGTTTATGTTGTTTCATTTATTGAATATTTTTGATTTTGTCTGATTTAGCGCTGCTCTATTTGGATTATGTTTAAGTTTTCAATGCTGTCATGCTTTGAATGAGAATTACTCAGGCAGGTAACATTATACAAAAAAGTAACTTTAGCAGTAAGGTGCACATGGAAGGGCAAAGCACATCACAAACAAACAAGCATTTCCCAGCACTCTTATCAGCTATCCTGCAAAAAAACGAAACAAATTGACCCTGTCTAACAATTCACGTTAAAAACAGAGGGTATTTGGAGAATCTGGACAACATACACGGGACGTCAGACCCCCACCTCTGATGTGCTTCTGTATACTGTTTACTGTTGATTTCTTACTGTATACTGTCTACTGTTATTCAGTACACCGTATATTGTCTGTTTTGTTTTGCTCATTCAAATAAAATAAAAAAAACTATTGCATAATAAAAAAAAAAAAAAAAAAAACAGAGGGTATTGTTTGCACACATTTTCAAATATATGCATAAGCCACAGTCCCTACGTCAAGGCTCCTCTGTGTGCTGCGGTAACTTTCTCATTTCCAGAGTTTCCAAATTTGAGCACATATAGCATTTGATAGATTAAGGGCAGGTGTGCCTGGAGGGAGCCCACCCCTCCTTACTCCACAGGGATGCATGGGACGACAAGCAAGAGCACAATGGCAGCTGAAGCCATCCACTATAAAGATTTTATTAGTGCACAGGAAAAAGTATTTAATCCTCACTGTTTTTTCATTTTGCTATAGAAATTAAAAAAATACCAACATTTTTTTTAACCACTTCAGCCCCAGAAGGATTTCACCCTTTAGGACCAGAGCACTTTTTGCGATTCGGCACTGCGTCGCTTTAACTGACAATTGCGCAGTCGTGCAACGTTGTACCCAAACAAAATTTTCGTTATTTTTCCCCACAAATAGAGATTTCTTTTGGTGCTATTTGATCACCTCTGCGTCATTTCTGATCGCCGCTATAAACAAACAAGAGCGGGGGGGGGCCTCTCTGGATGTAGACAGCGGCGGACGTCTGGGTGAAGAGCTCCAGGCATCCTAGCATTTACCCTTTGTCATCCACCCTTTTTTAGGCTCCGAGGGGTCATTCCTGGCCATAGGCTGTGCTGCGGAGCGCAGGGCGTCCTAAGTGGGGCATATTTCTCTGGTCGGCCGGCCGGATCCACTACGCGAGGCCGCGGCTTTACGGCCTAGTCCGCCATATTGCCAGTCGCCAGGACATCTGCAGCCTTATCTGTTACCGACAAATCCTCCAGCTACCCCGCTGCATAGCCATCTACCCTGCACTGCCAAGACTCAAGGCTTTGAGGAAAGAGGGGTCCAGGTAGGAGCTGTTCCACATGCCGCCGCCATCTTGTCCCCTAGGCCCGATATCCGTCATCCTAACGAGGAGAGAATACATCTGCACCTGCACTGCCCTCACCAGCAAGGACTACTGCCTCTGTTCCCCTGGCCGTCCGATCAGTAGGAGAAGGAGGTCAGCGGGGGTAATTTGGCTGCATAGTACTGAGGCCTGGTTTCAGCCGGGAGCCTGCGGCATCTATAAGGGTCACTGCCGGGTGAGTGCTCCCAATATTACCTGTCCTCCTCTGTGCATGAGTGACCTTGCACCCCTGGGTGGCCGGTGTGACTCTCCATACAGAGAACTTCCTTTGTAACTCACAGCTGCAGCCGCCTCTACCACACTAGTGTCTCCTATTCACCTGCTTTTCGCTTTTATATATATACTGCTTGGCTGGAGAGTGTAAAATGTGTACCCTATTGCGGAGGCATAATGATGGTTAAATATGGACCACCTGCACCCGCTTCGGGAGTGGAACAGCTAGCCAAGTTTAGAAGGCAGGAGAATATGGGTGCTGCAGCAGGCCCTGAACCCCCAGCGCATGCAATCTCTCCTACATTGTCACCCCAGGGGGTGAGTGCATCTGGACCAGCTATCTTTGCTACGCAGGGTGAGCCCCATATGGTGTTGGATACCCCCTTTAGCCCTACAGACAGTACCATTTCTGGACCATCTGCGGCAGAACCCACACTGGCAGAGATTATGTTGGCTATTCAAGATTGTAATACCTCACTATCGTTGCAAATTGAAACTATCCGCCTTGATAACTCCCTGCTGAGGCAGGATGTACAAACTTTGAGGGAGAGAACAGAGGCTGCTGAGGAATGTATTAGTGCCTTAGACGATGCGGTCCAACCACTATCAGCCGCTGTGCAGGCAAACACCAACGAAATGGAGGCTCTCCGCTCAAAACTTGGCGACCTGGAGAATCATTCCAGGAGGAATAATCTCCGCTTTGTGAGGTTCCTGGAGCGGTCAGAGGGTCCCCAACCTGAAAGGTTGCATGATGTGCTGGGAGTTGAACATCTGTCCGACACATTCCTTATCGAGAGGGCGCAGCGCACTGCGCCACGTGCGCCAAATCCTGGATCTCCTCCATGTTCCCTGATCGCACGATTCCTTAATTTCCAGGACAAGGTGACAATTCTATGCTTGGCCAGAGAAAAGGGCCCACTTCAATACAATGGCAACACAATATCTATATATCCTGATTTCTCTGCAGATGTTCAGCGGCAACGTGTCTCCTTCTCTGCAGTTAAAAATCATCTTAGACAAGAGGGCCTGCAATACGCCATGCTTTTCCCTGCTAAATTAAGAGTTACCTGTGATGGCAAAGCTCAATTTTACAATAACCCTAAGGAAGCTATGGCCTGGTTCGACAATCTCTTTGGCCCGCAACATATAAGGGGGCGCACAGGACAATAAAGGAGGCCATCCCATTGCTATCAACATGTAAACGGGTGTCTTGCTGGAGCTCGGGTTACACTTATGGATGGACTCATATTGAGCTCAGCAATGTGCTCCCCTGTTTGGAATCCTTGGGCAGGGCTACCGTTGGACACCTGCTATTGCAACTAGAATTATAAAACGAATGATAGCGCTGAGTCGATGTGAGGTAAGCTTTCACATACACCCTGACTCTTGTGATTTGTGTGAACATTCACCTAACTGTGTTCTTGTCCCCTCACTGGACCGCTTGGGAGGTAGTGGTAAATCATGCCCCTCTTTTGTAGAATGGGCGGTAGTCTACAATCTTGCTGAGTTGTGGCGGTGGAAACACCGAATGCCGATATTCATGTCATTCTGACTCCTTTCACACTATGTCTCGTATTGACCTGGCGTTTGCTACACCCAATGCTCTCCCCTGCTGGTATTGTCAGTATCTTACCTGCCTAGGGGGATGTCTGACCACGCAGCTCTGGCGGTGGACCTCCTCCTCTTGCCTGCACAGGGGCCCACTATGTGGCACATGAACCCGCAATGGCTGGAGGACGAGGTTGTGCAGACATTGTGGACTACTGGAGGCTTAACCGAGGGTCTACTGACCCCTCCAATGTCTGTGAGGCATCCAGGGCTACAATGAGAGGTGCCTTTATGTCTATCATGGGTGTCCTACGTAAAAACGTTTTGGTGGCTGCTGAGGCGGAGTATGTGGCTCACCCTGACCCCCCTAGACCTAAGTTGTGGCTGTCCAGACGTAGAGAATAAGAACTTCAATTGTTGGACCTAACCCAAAAACGTATGCTACATGTGACGCAAACATTTTTTGAGCATGGTAACAAGGCCGGACGGCTTTTAGCCTACCTAGTTCAACCGGACCGTACCCCTATTTCTATCCCCTGGATCCTCACCTCCCAGGGGGGATTAGTGACGCCCCACAAGACATTATGGATGCATTTTTGTCCTTCTACAAAGACTTGTATACCACAAGAACCTACTATTCAGATACGCATGTGACTAAATACCTTACACAAATCCCAATCCCGCATTTGACTGACCAGGAGGCGGAAGATTTGGAGGCCCCCATTACGGTGGAGGAAATTAAAGTGGCAATCTCACAACTTCCAAATCATAAATCCCCAGGCTTAGATGGCTTGAATGGTATAAGAAAGTTAACGTGCTAATTAGCCCTCTCCTCCTTAATACCTATAATGAAGCCTTACAAAGGGCAATCCTCCCGCCATCTATGAGGGAAGCATTAATTGTACTACTATTAAAACCCAGAAAGGACCCGCTGCTCTGTAACTCCTACCGCCCCATATCCCTCATAAACGTGGATGTTAAAATCCTTGCTAAAGTGCTGGCCAATCGTCTCAACCTAATAATTTAAAAACTGATAGGATGTGACAAGGGGGGTTTTATACCAGGAAGGTTCACTAGAATGAACATATGCAGATTGTTCCATAACCTACAATATCCACATGACTGTACACCCACTAGGGTAATTGTGTCACTCGACACTAAAAAAGCCTTTGATAGCGTGGAGTGGCCCTACCTATTTAAAGTTCTGGAGAGATATGGCTTTGGTCCACGCATGATAGCCTGGATCAGACTCCTATACTGCTCCCCAATAGCCAATATTAGCGTTAACTCCAGGGTGACGGAGGCGTTTCCGATTACCAGGGGGACTAGGCAGGGGTGTCCTTTATCCCCCCTCCTGTTCGCCCTGGCCATGGAGCCACTCGCCATACAGATCCATAGTACTTCCCAAATAAAAGGCCTTCCTATTGGGACTACAGAAGAGCGTATTTCACTATATGCTGATGATATCCTAGTGTACCTGGCTGACCCACAAGACTCTCTTAAAAACTTGCTATCTCTTATTAACACTTTCGGGGATTATTCGGGATTCAGGGTGAACTGTGAAAATTCTACCTTTTTCCCCTTAGACCAGACAGCTGTACCATTAATCTACGTGGGGTCGGAACTACAGGTTGTCTCTTCATTTAGGTATCTGGGCATGATGGTATAATTACCACTCTCTCAGTACATTTCGAATAATGTATGCCCTCTACTAACACAACTACAGGAATGCACTAAACGATGGATCTTATGGGCAGGGCCACCATTATTAAAATGATTTACCTCCCTAAGCTGCTCTATGTACAGGCCAATGCCCCATGTAGGGTCCAAAAATCGATTGTTAAACGCATGTGAAACGATTCCATATGCACTACATTCCCATGGCAGAGCGGATCACCTAAAATAGCCCTAGAGACACTCAGACTTCCCTCTCACCTAGCTGGCCTGGCCTTTCCAAATTTTTACCTGTATTACCTGACCTCCCATCTAGCATCCATCCATGATTGGCTACATCCCAGCGAAACCAACAATTGCACTAGTACAGAAGGGGCTACTGTCTCTTCTATGGAGACACCCCATAATGTCATCTATACTGTAGAGACAGGCCGGGAGTAACTATAATACGTATGTCACTTTCTCTATTTCGGACAATTAAAAATAAATGTGCTCAAGAATCTTGGGATGCCTCACCAAATATGCCCCTGTGGTTTAACAGTACCCTGAGGGAACTGCAGTCGATTCCAGACCCAGTGAGGTGGTACTCTAGAGGAGTTAAATACGTCTGTCATCGCTTTGACACGCAGGGCTTCAAATCATTACAACAACTACAGCAGGAGTTTGACCTTCCAAACTCCTACATGTTTTATTACTATCAACTGAGACATGCAGTCAGAGTGCAATTTGGTACCTTAGCTAACCAACTCAGTATGCCACAACTAGAAAAACTGCTAAGGGACCCAGCCACCACTAAGCTCATTTTCACATACTATATGTCCCTAGCTACGGACAATAACCCTAGATTTCAGGCTGCCAAAACTAAATGGTCTACTATGGATATGCAACTCACAGATGAGGACTGGTAGGAATTTGCCAAAACCTTTAAATCATCGGTCATCTCCTCTAGAGACCGAGTTATTCAAATTAAGGTCTTCCACCAATCTCATCTGATGCCTCATAGGCTTTATAAAATGGGCTTATCATCCATGGACACATGTTTTAGGGGATGCGGTCAACAAGCAGATTTCATGCATTGCTTCTGGACATGCCCAATAGTACAGAATTTCTGGAGGGAGATTGGCTCCTTCATCTCGTCAGCTTTGGGCCTCCCCAACATTATTAACCCCAAGAATTGCCTCCTCTGAATTTTTGGAGACTTGTCTCTGTCGGCCTCAGAAAGGAGACTTCTCTGTATCCTTTTCTTCTATGCAGAGAAGTCTCTTTTGCTGACGTGGAAGAGCTCTCAAACATTAAATAGAACATTATGAATGAAACTGATAAATGACGCATTACACCTATATAAAATTATATTTGATCTCAGGAAATGGAGTAAGGGATTCTATACGGTTTGTGGTAGATGGTTAGCTAGTCCCCTTACGTTGTGCCCCCCTTTACCATAAGGCCTATCGCTGCTTAATCTGGCCGAGGTCGATACTGACCTGCCCAGTCCACCTCAGCAGCTATTATGTTAAGTTATACACTTAATGGACTCCAGCCTAGCCAATTGCCAGTATACCCAGGTACTATATACTGAAAAGTTATAATTGGGAAACTCTATTGACTATGTACAAGTTACTAACATTTTGTATTTGCTTGTCGGATATGATGCCCGTTGGGTGGTTATCTGTTTTTTTTTTCTATGTAATGTTTGTCTTTTATAATCAATAAAAATATCTTTAAAAAAAAAAAAAAACAAGAGCGAGAATTTTGCAAAAAAAAACAAATTTTCTTACTTTTTGCTAAAATACAAATCCAAAGAAATATATAAAAAAACATTTTTTTCATCAGTTTTATAGTTTATATTCTTCCTCATATTTTTGGTAAAAAAAACCCGCAATCGGCGTTTATTGATTGGTTTGCGCAAAAGTTGCTGTGTTTACGAATGATGAGAATTAATTTCTGGAGTTTTTATTTTTTTTATTTTTTACTAGTAATGGCGGCGATCTGGGATTTTTAGTTGTACTGCGATATTGAAGCGGACATCGTAAATGTGTCATTAGTCACGTAAAAATATCGTGACTAACGACATATTTACGGTTACCAGGGTTTTCACAGTTTTACCAGGCTGTACAGGCGAAGTTATAGCGTCATGTTGATTTTTAGGGTCTAGCGGCGGTAATGATCATTTTTTATTTTTTTTATTTTTGAGGTCTTTAATTAAGAGTAGTAAGCATTTGTGTCGTTGAAAACGCGTTTGGTTAGTTATTTGCGGCTAACGCCCAAAAAAAATGGTTTTTATACTCCTTCTTATATTTGATATTTTGACTACTTTTTTTACAAAA
>BLSH010114821.1:328144-349905 GCA_018402905.1 Glandirana rugosa | reverse complement strand
CGCGGGTAGCTATAGTAGTTATAATGTGAAACTACGGTATACTGCAGTGGTCTCCAAACTGTGGTCCAGGGGGCCAGATGTCCTTTGCTTGCTGTATCCAGCCCTTGGAACACTATTCCCCCTACCCTACTGATACAAGACATTATTCTGCCAAATGACATCAACAATAGAGCATCATTTCTCCCACTGACACCAACAATGGGGCAGTATTCCTCCTAATGATACCAACATTGGGGCACTATTCCTCCCAATAATACCAACAATGGGGCACTCTTCCAACACTAATGCCAAAGGTGGCATTATTTACTCCCACTAATACCAGGAAAATTTCCACTCCCACTGGCCACGGTCCGGGCCACCTAAAGTCTGAAGGACAATAAACTGGCCCTTTGTTTAGAAGGTTTGGAGACCCTTAGTACACTGTATACTGTATATATTTGAAAATGTATGTACTGATTGCCTATCTCATTTCTTGAGGCCCTAAAATGCTAGGATAATACAAATATCCCCATAATAACCCCTCTTTGAAATGTAAACAGTCCAAGTATTTATTAAAAGGCATCATGAGTTTTTGGAAGTTGTAATTTTTTTTCACATTGCTGATGTGGCGGTGATCAAGGACACTGTGACAGATGTGCGGTGATTAGGGATACTGATTGGCAACCCTGGTATGATGACATTATACTGCTGTGATGGGGACCAGAGACAATGGCTGATGGCACTGATATCAAAGTCATTGTACATGATCACCATCACAGCAGTGCAATGTCACTTTAGTGCTATAGGCACAGTATGTAAAAAATATAATAATTTAAAAAATGTATATATTTTACAATTTTTTACATGCTGTCACCAAAGCAGTGCAGTGTCACCATAGCGACACTGTAATGCTCTGGACAGTGGTCAGGATTTTTTTTTCTTATGATTGCTTATTACAGTGATGATTGCTGTATAAGCAATCCGTCTTTAACTATGTTTTGCATCACAGTGATAGCTGTGATTGGCCACAACTATCACATAATACAGGGCCACTGTGATTGGCCTTGTACCATGTGATTGCTGTGGCCAATCACAGAGATCATAGTAGTAAGCAAAGACATCATAAATATATGCTAAACACAGTTAAAGACAGATTTCTTATACAGTGGTCATCACTGTAATAAGCAATCATAGTGTAATAAAAAAAAAATCCTGATCAAGAGCCATTGTTTACTACTTTTCATATGATTGCTATGATTGGTTACAGTGATCACATGGTCACAGTGGCACTCACGCATGGGTATGTCCTCCCAGAAGGACGCTTGTCCTGCCCCGCCGCATATGTGCAGTGGTGGCAAGCAGTTAAAGTGTTAGGGCAAAAAAGCATATTCAGGACATTTTTGCATTACATGCACATTTCCAGTATTTTATTCCTTTAAAAATGCTGTAAGTACACACAAATCCAGTGTGCTCCCATCCTTCTGTCTCGATTCATGACACAGACTGCCTTTTCTGCACTGAAATATCAACCAGCATTGCCAGCCCTGCATGTTGTACTTCATAACTCCACCCATCCTCGCCCTTCTCTGTCCCTCTATCAATTAATACATTGAATTCTTTCCCAGCAAAATAATGCTGCTGTCTTGACTCCAAAGAGCCTGCACACATACTGTAGGGTCTATGTTTAAAAAATTTGCTTTGCAAATATCTGATCATTTATGTGATAGTCACAAATAATACACGTAATGCTTGTAATGTTTGTAATGTGTGTGTGTTAAGTTGTAGTTAACTTTCAATGGGCAAATGTAATATCCCGAACATCTTTCCTCAAAAGAAAATAGTTATAAGACCATTTGACCAATAGGGAAAATGGCCTAATATTATAGGCTAAGAACATTCAATCATAGATGGAAATAATATGAGGGAGTCTTCTGCACTCTGCACAAAACTTCACTCCCACTGTAGGGGAGGCATGTGGCCTGGTACAAGCCTGCGCCCCCCTTTCCTGGCCAACCAGATTGCATAAGGGTCTGGTATGGACTCCCATGCTTGTTTCCATGTTTTTTCCATGGGGTTTCCTCCAAAAATCTATATCAGACTTGAAAGGTCTCCCAATCATTCAGCCTTTCACTCAGGAATCTCCATACATTACACAGTGCAGTGGTCCCCACATATTATTTTCCTGTATGGTTCAATGTTTTAGCCTATAGAATCAGGCTATTTTCTCTATTAGTCAAATGTTCTTTAACTCTTATGGTCAAATGATCTTATAGCTAAAGTTACACGTATATTACAAACATTACCAGTATTATTCATGACATTCGGCAAACGATGAGACATTTGCAAAACAAAATTTTTAATATACACACCCCTATGTGTAGGGAAAGGGCTTTTGAGAGATGAAGTTGTGGGGTGAGCCAACATCAGTAGGAACTGACCTGCAAGCAGATGCCCTTGCAAGAAGTTTACAAGCCTAGTAATTATGTCAGGGAGTATTTAAAGCTTTTTTTCACTTCAGGAACAAGGCAACATAAAATAAAAAATATGCTGTGATATGATCTAGAGGGGCAGGGAGAAGTTTGGACATGTTATTATAAGTTCATTTAAGGCCCTTAGTTTTTTTCTCTTAAAGTGATAAACAGGCATTTTCAATGCAGGTTGACGTGTTAAATGTCCTAAAAGAAATGTAATTTACCTATTTTTTAATAGTTTTATAGACAGGGAGCACTTTACAGCACTTAAAATTTGTGCCTACAGTCTCAAGTGCAGCAAGCCTTGTTTTAAACAAAAATAACAAAGCTTTATTTTTAAATTACAGTAATATGTGAAACATAAAGAATGCTTTATCTTTTAAATCATTGAACAACTGGTCCATGGCAACTTGCCAAAGTGCTATTTTTTTTTTATGTCCATGCGTTTAAATATTAGCTTGTACACATCAGGACCCTCTAACAGGTGACTTTATTTTAGGAATTCAAAATAAATCGTTCTAATCAAGAGCTTGAAAAGTTATTATAAAGTATGCTTTTTACTGAATTATTCATCATTCTAAATGTAATCAGCTTAACTGTGCTTACACAATATATAATACAGTAATGGGCAAAGTCAAACATCTCTACTTTTTGGCACAAATTTAGTAAAATTATTTATCTAGAAAAATATTAATCTAGGGCTTTGGGATTAAATGACAGACATATTATTCTATTGCAGTATGCCAAATTAAAATTACTTTGAGATATCTGTTCATTTTTAATCATATTCCCTTGTTAGGTACTAGATAATTGGTATTGTTACTGATGTTTTTGTATTTAAAGCTAGACAATACACAAGGGATAAATAGTTTTATACAGTGAAAGATCAGATATTTATGTTTTCCTAGATCACCAGATAAAGGCAGTTTTCATTCCTTGGTGATTTGGGCAATTATTTTTCTTATAATGCATTCATCACACTGATGTAATACTGAAAATGTAGCCTCTAGAGGTGTCATTGTGATACATAGCATAACCCTTACTAAAGCCAATGTTTTATAAAGAGCCCAAGATCTGGTGTCCTGACTTATATATACTGAATGTCAAGTTTCCTGCAGACAGTGTAGTATTTAAAGTAAATCTATGGTCAAATCATAAAGTAATTTATGTGACGCAGGCTGGAAATAACTGTTGACCCCTCCAGTAGGATGGGTATTTCCTTTGAAAGGGTGCAACGCTATTGCTTTTGCAATGAAATCAGTCTGTTGTTTTATCTGTTTAGATGTTGACAGTTTTATTAATGAATATCCTGGCCTTCATCAGCCCACATCCTTTTGGATTAACAGAACATTGCTCTATCTGCAGGTGCTTATGGTAATAAAGTAAAGTCCCTGTCCAGTCTCTCACAGCTCCACCAGCACTGTCTAGCAGGGTGCAGGAGAAATCTGGCTTTTCGAAGGCATTCATAATTAAAAGAGCCAATTTCTCTCTCTGTAGGAGCTTCAGGAAATTATGAAAAAAACCTGCCCTGTTCTTTATAGCTGTATTAATTTTCAAAAAAACGTAAATAACATTTAACACAGCAATTTGCTTGAAAATGCCCGTTTATCACTTTGAAAGGACTAGAGACTAGTGTTGAGTGAACCCGAACTGTAAAGTTTGGGTCCGTACTGAACTTTTGGGTGTCCGGGACCCAGACCCGAACCCGGACTTTTTTTGAAAAGTCTGGGTTCGGGTCCGGGTCCCGGACACCCAAAAGTTCAGTACGGACCCATATTAGTGTGTTTTCCCACACACTGAAGATGATTTTAGAACACTAATATGGCTCCATGTGGGTGAAACAGGCTTTTCCCACATACTTTGAAGATGATTTTAGAACACTAATATGGCTTCATGCGGCTGAAACAGGGTTTTGCCACACACTTTGAAGATGATTTTAGAACAGTAATATGGCTCTATGCTCCTGCAATAGGCTTTTCCCACACACTTTGAAGATGATTTTAGAACAATAATCTTTCCCTTAAAGCAACAGCTGGAGGCTTTCCCTGTACAACTTGGAGATGATTTTAGAATCTAAAATCATCTCCTAGTTCTATAGGGAGAGGTTCTTACTGTTGCTTAAAGGGACAGATTATTGTTTCTTGCACAAAATTAAAAAGTGCATCTATATTGCTGGTTTAAAAAAAACAAAAAAATTCCCAAAATAAAAAAAACAGTGTTGGCTACCTCCTCCTCCTCCACCGCCACTTTCACTGCCTCCTCAACCTCCAACTCCACATCCACCTCCATTTTTTATTTTTTTTATGTGATTTTAGCTTAAAAATTATTTTAAGTTATTTCCCTATCCCCATTTCTTTGTAGGGCACTTGTCCGACCCTTACCCCCATTTTCCTTCCTTTTGCAGACCTCTAGGACTTTCCAGGACTTTGTTACAGCCATTTTTGTGCCTAAAAGTTTGGGTCCCCATTGATTTCAATGGAGTCCAGGTCAAAGTTTGGGTCAAGTCCGGACCCGAACCCGGACTTTGTCCCAAAGTTCGGCCGAACCAGCAGAACCCGAACTTCCAGAGGTTCGATCAACTCTACTAGAGACTTTAGACCAGTGGCTCTCAACTCCGGTCCTCAGGACCACCAACGGGCCAAATTTTAAGTATTACCTTGGGGAGATGCAGATTAGAATACTGCAATCACTGAGCAGCAAATGATATCACCTGTGATGTATTTCAGTTATCCTGCAAACCTGGCCTGTTAGTGGGTCCCAAGGACAGGAGTTGAGAACCACTGCTTTAGACAGACATTAGAGATGGCACAAACACCCCCAGAACATCTCGAACATGCAAAAAGTTCTAGTGATCATGTGAACCCTATTAAAGTCTATGGGACACAAACAGGAAAAATCAAAAGTCTTCATTTTAAAGGCTTATATGCAACTTATTGCCATTAAAAGTGTATTGGGACCTGGATGACATGTATCAATGCAAATAAAACGTTTTTAAAACAAAATAGTTTTTGAAGGAGCAATGATTTTAACCAGTACAGATCCGCGCTATAGCTGAAAGACAGCTACAGCACGTACCTGAATTGCCAGGGGGACGTCCATGAATGTCCGCCCCTTTGCGTGCTCCCTGTGCGCACTCACAGCAGGTGGTGGCACGCTCTCGCGGCCGCCACACGATGCATGGGCGTGCATGCGGGTCGGGGGGACTCGATATCCGCTCTTGACCCGTGATCGCCTAATAGAGCAGCAGGACGGGGAACCGCCAATGTAAACACTGCGGTTCTTCATTCTGTGAGGGGGGACATGACAGATCTACTGATCTCTGTCATCGGGATCAATGAGATCTATTATGTCCCTGCCAGCCCAGCCCCCATACAGTTAGAACACATACAGGGAACACAGTTAACCCCTTGATTGTCCCCTTAGTGTTAACCCCTTTCTTGCCAGTGACATTTATAGAGTAATCAGAGGCTATTTAAATTTCTGATCGCTATATAGATGTCAATGGTCCCAACAAAGTGTCAAAAATGTCCAACATGTCCGCTGCATTGACGCAGTTCCAATAAAAATCGCAGATAGTTGCCATTACTAGTAAAAAAAATAAATAAATAAAAATGCCATAAATCAATTCCCATAGTTTGTAGACACAATAACTTTTGCGCAAACCAATCAATATATATAGAAGAATATATATCGGCCAAAACTGATGAATAATTTTTTTTTTTATATATATATTTTTTTGGATATTTATTATAGCAAAAAGTAAAAAATATTGGTCTTTTTTCAAAATTGTCGCTCTGTTTTTGTTTATAGCGCAACAAATAAAAACCGCAGAGGTGATCAAATACTACCAAAAGAAAGCTCTATTTGTGGGAAAAAATGCTAAAAATGTTGTTTGGGTACAACGTCGCACGACCGCACAATTGTAAAATCAAAACATGACTTTTTACATGATTTCACTTTGGTGACTGTCTCCCACCTATTGATATTTCCACGCTAGATTTATTTTAGACACCTTTACAATCATGTCACAATTTCTGTTCCACCGTAGATTTATTTTTTCACTTTCTGCCCAGTATTCATACACCCATGGAGTTGGATGGACAGGGCCTATGGAGCTATGCCTTTGTGCCCCTTTACTGCAGGGTTAATGACCACCTCAACTCCCGGGATAGACAGCGGCCCCGGCTTCATACGTGCCATACATCACCAAGTTCCATCCCATGTGAGTATACATGATTGACAATTCGTTTTGTTCCCATTTGCTTAGCCCAACATTAGATTTTATTATCTTGAGTCTTTTGTAGATATATCACAGCATCCGCCCCTGAGGAAGTGTTATTTATACACGAAACGCGTCGGACATTCAGGATGTGGCTATATGCCCTACGGGATATTCTAACAATTATTTACATTAATCCATATATGTTCATGTATCAATTCATTATCCATGTGCCGCTGCTCAGTTCGTTATATGTGTGTGTATATATACATTAATTTTTACAATCTATTTCATTATTCATTAGCCCATTATGCATGTTGTCAACCTTCTAGATTTACATATATTTTATTATGAAAATTGTGCCATGCCTTTGTGCATGTATATTTACAGTATTTTTACATGAATTAATTACTTTTGCCATGCAATGTATGTCTATCTATGACAATAAAACATGTTTTACTTCCACCTCATTGGTCAACTACCTCATTTAAAGTCCCAAACTCCTTTTTTTCTTTCAACTGAATTAGGGATGGAGGCATGTCGCATGATGTGCCTCATTTAAAGTCCCAAACATACCCCCCATTTTTTTCAATGTATAGAACATGTCACAGCAATAATGACATTTCTAAAGGAAAAAAATGTAATTAAACTTGCTCACGGCTGTAACGTATTGCATATTGCCGGCTACCGGTAATACAGATTTTAAAAAAATTAGAAAAAAAAAATGGACATTTTTTAAAAAAATGCCGTGAGTTCCATCCCCAAAATCCATACCAGACCCTTATTTGAGCATGCAGCCTGGCAGGTCAGGATAGGGGGAGGATGAGCGAGCACCACCCTTCCTGAACCATATCCTCAACATGGGGGGGTGGGTGCCACCCCCACCCCAAAGCACCTTGTCCCCATGTTGATGGGAACAAGGGCCTCTTCCTGGCAACCCTGGGCTGTGGTTGTTGGGGGGCTTATCGGAATCTGGAAGCCCACTTTAACAAGGGGGCCCCAGATACCAACCCCTCCTATGGGAATGGGTATCGGGTACATCGTTCCCTACCCATTCACCAAAAAAGTGTCCAAAAGTAAGAAACACAGTAAATAGCTTTTGATAAGTCCTTTATTTAAAAAAAAATATGAAAAAATAGTGTGCCTCGATGTAATCCACCGTCAATCACGTCGCCCGACGGACCATCTACCTCCTCCTTGCTTTGACAGCTATTATATAAGCAAGGGGTGGGGCCACCCGGTGACGTAATCAAATGACCACGCCCCCTTCTGATGTCACGTGACAACAGAAAGGGGCGGTGCCATTGGGTTATGTAGCTGGGTGGCCCGCCCCTTGCCTATATAAGAGTTGTCAAAGCAGGGAGGAGGCAGATGGTTGAGAGGCTTCCCAGGGGGTAGAGTGTTTTTTTTTCTCTATTTTTCAGTCTGGTGGGCAACGTGATTGATGATGAATTAAATTAGGGGACACTATTTTTTTTTTTAAATAAAGGACTTGTCAAACACTGTTTAATGTGTTTCCTGTATACTCTTTTGGTGAATGGGTAGGGGTACCTGATACCCATTCCCATGGGGGGGTCGTGATCTTGGGGCCACCTTGTTAAAGGAGGCTTTCAGATTCCGATAAGCCCCCTGCCCACAGACCCCGACAACCACAGCCCAGAGGGTTGTCGAGAAGAGGCCCTTGTCCCCATCAGCAGTGGGAAAAAGGACATGCATGCCCTGCCTGCAGACAATGCACCATGTCCATGACCACCACTTTTCACTGTAGACACAGAGGGTGCTTGCCCTCTTTTAGTAGCCTGTGAGCGTCTGCCTCTCCTTGTTGGCCTGTCGGATATGATGAGGATTTTTTGCTTAGGTGCAATACTTTTGTGCTTGTGAACTATAAACTGTTTTATTATTGTTTTTTATTTTGGGGGGGATTTTTATAACTCTTTATTATAGAATGTGGGAAGGGAATATGGTGCTTGGGTGCAATACTTTTGTGCTTGGTGCACTATAAACCGTTTTATTATAGTATTTTTTAATAAAGAAAATAAGGGTGCAGTAATTTTGGAGATTTTTTTTTCAATGCTGCTGCAAAAAACTAAAATAAAAAAACAAACAGTGGTGACACTGAACGAAGACCACCTGCGATTCAGAAGAAGGAACAGCAATTATGGAGAGATTTTTTTTTTTGCTGCTGCTGCTGGAAAAACAAAAGATTCAAAAAGCCCAAGAAAAAAAGGGAACCACTGCTGACGCAGAAAGAGAAACACCTGTGACGCAGAAGGGGGACAGCAATTATGCCCTAAATATTCTTAGTGTTGCTGCACCGCCGGAAGAAAAAAATATACCACTGCTGTGCAAACGCAGAAGGAATAACACCTGCAACACAGAAGGGGGAGTACTAATAATGCAGCAACAGAACCTGGTACTGCAAAAAAAAAAAAAAAGAGAAAAAAAATGGGATTAGGGGTGACGCGGAAGGGTTTTACACACCAACACTTCAGTAGCACCACAACACTATGTTGTTCACACCGCACTACACTGTATTATATACACTGCACTACACTGTATTATATACTGTGCACTGCACTGTATTACATACTCTGAACTGCATTGCATTATACACACCGCACTACACTGTATTATATACTGTGCACTGACTGCACTGTATTATATACTGTGCACTGACTGCACTGTATTATATACACTACACTGACTGCATTGTATTATACACTGTACATTGACTGCACTGTATTATATACACTACACTGACTGAACTGTATTATATACTGTACACTGACTGCACTGTATTACATACACTACATGGACTGCACTGTATTATATACTGTACACTGACTGCACTGTATCGTATACACTACAGTGACTGAACTGTATTATATATTGTACACTGCCTGCACTGTATTATATACACTACACTGACTGCACTGTATTATATACTGTACACTGACTGCACTGTATTATATATTCTACACTGACTGCACTAAATTATATATTCTAGACTGACTGCACTGTATTATATATTCTACACTGACTGCAGGCTGACTCCACTAACTAACCTGCCTAATCTATCTCTACTATAACACACTACATACGCCCGCCGTTTATAGCAGCCTTACATAGTGTGGGGTGTGGACTTAGTCCCTGAGCCATGATTGGCCCAAGGCACCCTGCCTTGGGCCAACCATTGCTCTCACAGTACATTGCACTGTGATTGGCCAAAGCATATAGGTCAGGTGCATGCTTTGGCCAATCAGCAGCCTTTAATGCACTGCGATCTCGGGCAAACGTCCCATGAGCGTCCCATTAGTTTGTTTGCTCTACGAACAAACGAACAGCTGATGTTCGAATCAGACTTATGTTGGACTCGAACATCAGGCCCATCACTAATAGACATTAAAGTAAACAAGTAACAAACAGTTAATTCAAATGGAGCTTTAACTTGTATGATCAGGTGTTACCCAATTTACCCCCAAACCTCTCCTCTACCCATCTAGAGCACATCCCAGCATTATTTATTTTTACCTTGTTCCTGGATTATGAAACAGTTTTAATTACTCTCTGCTAAAGTATTTATGGCAGCTATCAGGAGCTTAGTTCTTATTGATGTAGTCCCGCCTCCCAGAAGTATATCTCCCAAGAGCACTTTCCCTCCACACAGTACGTAGGCAGGATCTTGGGAGTCAATGCAGTAGCATTGTTTTGCTGTAAAAGAAATAAATGTATCCATGTTTAATGGGACAGAGTGAGGAGAGAATGAGCAGAGTTCTATAGTCCAGCATGCAGGGCTAACAAATTTGGTAAGGATTTTAGTGCACCAAGGGCACTGTCATGTTACATACAGCAAACAAGAAGTTAGAAGCACACTGGATTTCTAGCAGATCCACCAGTATTTTTCTGTACAACATTGTTACAGGGAAAAATATTAGGAAGCCTGCATGTATTGGAAATATGTACTGAATATGCTTTTTTATTTTTTCCTGACATACACTTTAAGGTGAAAAGTCAAAAGCAGAGGTTATCTCTAGCACAAACTAACTTTTAGCATAATTAGTAGACCTAGAGATAGGGGAATATGAATTATATGAGCATTAAAATATATCCTACATCCAGTACCATTACATACCATTTCAATTAGAATTTTGAATAGATGTGTGACATGTTTGCTCCAAGCTGCACGGACTGCCAGCGGCAGAAATTTGCTTTTCAATCAATCCAGCCTAATTTAGAAATAATATTATACTATATACTATTTTACTTTGTGCTTAAAATAAGCTGACAATTGTTTTACTGGATTAAGCTATTTACATTTGATGCTAAAGCACTGTTTTGCTTACAATGGGAAAAATAAAGACTTTCATGTTTATGAAAAAGGGCTTTGGACCATGGTAGCTATTACTCCTGAACATTAACAAATATACACTATATTACCAAAAGTATTGGGATGCCTGCCTTTACACTGGAGACTGCGAGCCAGGCCTTCTCATCCAACATCAGTGCCTGACCTCACAAATTTGCTTCTGGAAGAATGGTCAAACATTCCCATAGACACACTCCTAAACTTTGTGGACAGTCTTCCCAGAAGAGTTGAAACTGTTATAGCAGCAAAGGGTGGGCCAACTCAATAATGAACCCTACGGACTAAGACTGGGATACCATTAAAGCTTGTGTGCGTGTAATGGCAGGTGTCCCAATACTTTTGGTAATATTATATATTATAATATTATATATATTATATATATATATATCAACTATTTTACACAAGCCCCGATGAAGGGGAGTGTCCAAAACCAAAAAAGTGTTGGCTTTCCTTATACTGCTCTTTTAATAAAACATCACTTTGGACTCTTGGGTCTTTGGTGTGGAGCTTGTTCCGTTTCCTTTGTAGTTGGGTGTTTACTTTAAAAGGCAGCTTCTGTCCAAATTAGTATTCATTAAACATAGTTGGATTTAATAGAACCCAACAAAAAATAATACGTCTTATAGTTTACTCAATGCAAAATGATTGTACCAACAGTTACTCCTGTATTGGATGGCTGCTTCTTATAAAGGGATGCTGTGATTAATTATGGTTTAACTTAACATTTAGTTTTGCTAAAGACATTAAACTGCACAATACTCAGGAAAGAATAAAAATACATTTTAATGAACTGCAATGTGCACAAAACCTCGCATTTTAGCGAATGCTGTTGTTTTATCACGGTCACGTGATACTTTAAGTTCTTTTAGGCTTTTCTATTGAATATGTGCAAAGAGAGATGCTTAAAAGTATAAGATTAATAAAAAGTAATGACAGATACAGATAAAGATAAAGAAAATATCAAGAATACTTAACTAAAGATGCTGTTTCCCTCATGGGTCCCTCCACTATATGACATGACGCACAGATGACCACAGATGCATGCATAATTGCAAGCTCTGAAGATGAGACTAACCTATTCCAGTTTGGGCTGTGGTATTTAGACTTGTGTATAAGGAATGGACTGATCTAAGCCCCATTAACATGATATTTGGTTTATATCCATGACCATTTGGGATACTATATGGACTTTTATTTTTAGCGCTGCACATATTATTTATTCCTTTTAACACAAGTTTGTCTCTTGCTGTGTTGGCTGCTTTGGAGATCAATAGCGTGGTATTTTTCCCCCTTTTCAAGATATATTGATAGACTAGGTTAATTAGAAAATGGTTATGTTAGTAGTGATGTTGGAATTGAATGAAACACATCTACACATCATTTAACTTTAATTTCAGATACCAGGGTCCTACAAATTATGGCTGTAGCTGTTGATTTGGGTTTTTTCTATCCTTTCTTGGTAGCACATCTATACTTATCCGGGGAGTTTTTTTTAGCGATGATGTTTCGGCACAAACTGCAAGCAAGTTGATTGTATTTACTGGTATATTTTTTGACAATTGCCAATTTGTTAGTTTCTCTTTTTTTTTTGATTGTGTTTAGAGTTGAGTGAACACCTGGATGTTCGGGTTCGGTGGGTTCGGCCGAACTTCGCGAAAAAGGTGGGTTTGGTACCGAACTTGACCCGAACTTGACCCCGAACCCCTTTGAAGTCAATGGGGATCCAAACTTTTCAGCACAAAAATTACTGTATAAAAGTCCTGGAAAGTGCTAGAGGGCTGCAAAAGGATTTTAGAACAATAATCTATCCCTTACAGCAACAGCAGGAACCTGGCCCTATAGAACTAGGAGATGATTTTAGAACAATAATCTGTCCCTCTAAGCAGTAGACTCTACCTAGTCCTGTCAGATAGTTCTGTAATGCAGGATGAGATGTTATTTGATCTGCAATCTATCCCTAAACGCAGTAGTAGTACTAATCTCTACCTAGTCCACAATCAGATCGTTCTGTAATGCAGGATGAGATGTTATTATATCTGCAATCTGTCCCTCACAGCGCCAGCAGCATCCTCTCCCTACCCTAGCCAGAGAGCATGTGACATGCAGCACTAAGTGACTCCAGCTTATAAAGAGGCTGGGTCACGTGATGCACTGGCCAATCACAGCCATGCCATTAGTAGGCATGGCTGTGATGGCTTCTAAGGGCAAACCAGTGAAATGCTTGTTGATTGGCTGCCCTGCAGCTATTCAACAGGCGGGATCAAATACCCGAACCCAGAACCCGAACCCAAACTTTTTTTCAATTGTCCGGGTTTGGGTCCAGGTCACGGACACCCCAAAGTTCAGTACGGACCCGAACTATACAGTTCAGGTTCGCTCAACTCTAATTGTGTTGTATCTCCTTTCTTTGTTATGATACATATTATCGTTGTGCTCTTAGTAATGAAATGACCCTTATTCATACCCCTAAAGAAGCAGAATTCAGATTTGGGAAATGTGTTGAGTCAAGTCATCCTCTCTACCTAACCTATTGCACTTTTAATATCTGAATGTACAATGTTGCAATTGAATATATTAGATATACAGAGGAACCTTGGAACTGTTTACACTTTCAGTATTTCCGAATGCTTCTGAGCGTCTCTGAGGCTCACCAGTGCCCCCGCACCTCTGGCCACATGCGGTATTGCATGCACAGAGGCTTAATCCTGCTCGTATTGTGAAATGCTCGTTAACCGCGTTACTCGCAATCCGAGGTACCACTGTACATATATTTATTTGAATAGATAGGCATGAGTTTGGAATATTATTTGAATGATATGGGGATAGTATTTGAATACTGTAATGTTTACTGTGAACAGTATGGATTTTGTATATATATTTTTTTATGAAATCGGTATTAAACCCAAAATCAAAATATAGTATATTGCAGTATAGTATATAATATAAAGCCTGCAAAAGGAAACTAATGCAGCCATCATGTCTAAGAATTGGTAAGCTGCAATATAATAAATGTTTTCTTTTTGGGTTTAATACTGCTTTAACCATTTCAATACCATGTACTTAGAACACTTCCCTACCAGACTAATTTTCAGCTTTCAGTGCTGTCGCACTTTGAATGACAATTGCGCGGTCATGCGACACTGTATCCAAATAAATTATTTTGTTCCCACAAATAGAGCTTTAATTTGGTGGTATTTGATCACCTCTGCATTTTTTATTTTTTACGCTATAAACAAAAAAAGATTGAAAATTTTGAAAAAAAATGTTTTTCTCTGTCTCTGTCACAAAACTTTGTAAATAAGTACATTTTCTCCATCACTGATGGGCACTGATGAGGCTACACTGACGGGCACTGATGAGGCAGTACTGATTGGCACTGAGGCGGCACTAATGAGGTGGCACTGATGATAAGGCACATATATGCAGCACTGATGGGCACTGATAAGCAGCGCTGTTGGGCACTGATATGTGGCACTGATATGCAGCACTGACGGGCACTGATATGCAGAACTGACGGGCACTGATAAGCGGCACTGATGGGCACTGATAGGTGGCACTGATAGGTGGAACTGATGGGCACTGATAGGTGGCACTGGTGGGCAATGATATATGGCACTGGTAGGTGGCACTGGTGGGCACAGGTGGGCACAGATAGGGGGCACTGGTGGGCAGCAGATGACAGATTAACTAATAGGGGCCCTTTCCCTGGTGGTCTAGGGTGGCATCTGAAGTTGGGCACTGTGCCCCTTACCTGGTGGTCTAGGGTGGGCTCCCTGGTGGTCTAGGATCGGCTCCCTGGTGGTCAGGATCAGCTCCCTGGTGGTCCTGGGTGGGCACATCCCTGGTGGTCCCTGGGCAGGCTCCCTGGTGGTCTAGGGTGGCGATCCTAGGGGGGGTTACTCTGATAATCAATCAGCACAGACCCCCCCCCCCCCCTGTCAGGAGAGCAGCCGCAAGTAATGGAAAAGCCGATCAATGGCTTTTCCTGTTTACACTGTGACCAGCCATAATTCGTCATTGCTGATCACATGGTAAAGAGCTTCCAATGGAAGCTCTGTACAAAGATCGGTAATGCGGTGGGTCAGACTGACACACCGCACCACCGATCGACACGATGCATGCCCCCATGGGCGCGCGCCAGCATGTCATCCTGCTGGACGTCATATGATGCCCAATCAGGATAACTGAACCACTTCCCGGCCACCATTCTGCATACGGCTGTAGGGAAGTGGTTAATTATGTTGCTGATAAAAATTAGTTGATTTTGCTATGTCAATTATTTTGAGTATCTTACATGTCCCTCTCTTTTCTTTGATATCATATAATTCAATCAATGTAGTCATCTCAGTCATAAACTGAACTTCCCACGATTCTATGCTCCAGGATTATTATACTGAATGATTCTTAGTGTAGCACATAAATAGAGGCTTCAACCAGGTACACATGGGAAGGGGGGTGGATAACAAAAGAAGACCCCATAGGAGTATTTTTAACCACTTAATTAAGATGAAGAACTGTGGTGATTTGAATTAATGAACCCTGCTACTGGTTCAAAGAAGGCTAGTAAGCTGCAGATAACACCCAGGCTTTACCCACATTGCTTCCTGAGGCATAGATATTGTAAGAATGCCCAATGGACATCACATAAGAATCTAACCCAGCAGTTTAGGAGGGGTGCCCTATATTTTATGCATTACTCTTGAAGCACCCATCTGATAATGATGTGCATATATATTGGCTTCAGCTTGGCAGAAGGCAACAATCTCAACAGCTCCTCCAGCCAATAGAATGCCAGTTTAAATACCTGGTATGCGAGCATGGTGTAAATTGGAAGTGGCTACACTTTTTATTTAGGTCAAATTAGACATGTGCTAGTATAAGATGTAACATAGTGTTGGACTGTGTGTACAATTAATTTAGAGGCTCCCTACATGTTTAATGAGATCACGGGTACCAATATGTAATTGACATTGTCAGTGAACTCCTTTAAAATGGGTGTGGTTCAGAATAATCTGTGAACTATGATATACATTGTGGGATCTTATTTTGTATCCAAACCCAAAGGCTTGGTTCCTCTCAAATAATACATTATTTATGAGCTGGTGATGGACTGTATTTTCTACTAATGAATTTACATGGAAAGAAATGATAAACACAAAGAAAAAGATTTCATCTTACATCAGCTGGTATTTAGAAGTTATTGTTAATTTAGAAGTTAGTGGTAATATTGAATATAGAGGTGGTGTTTATGCTATGTGGTAGACATCCAACAAATCTGTCGTTTTCCTCAATGAAAGAATAATATTCTTCACAATATCTTAGCAAAACACCTTAAATGTAACCTGCATTAATGGCAGAGAAGTTCCTATTGCCTTTCAGTCTTAGGTATCAGAAAGAGATTAGGTTGTCATAGATGGACACATATTTAATCAATAATGACAGGTATGTAAATACTTGCCTGTCCTTGAGTGAGTTTTCAGAGCATTAAGTCTCGTACACACGATCCGATTTGGGGACGACAGAACATCCGTTTTTTGTTGGATGATTGTCTCGTGTCGAAAGTGAAGAGCGCACTAACAATACGAAAATTTTAGTACGACCGAACTCAACGTCAGAAGTGACGTAATATTTTGAATATTTTTGCATCTTTTTTTTTTGCTTCTGAGCATGCGTAGTCTCGGTCGTATGATTTTTTTTCTTACGAAAACCGCACTAATGGAACTAAAATTGGATGTTGCGCTGTCGTACTAAAAAAATTCTCTAGTCTGCACATTCAGCTTTTGTCTGACAAAAAAAAATCAAAATCCGCTGTCGAAAGGAGCATGCTAATGGTAAGAGTTTCGGACGACAGGCCGTCTAATGAAAATTCCCGTCGGAAATTCGCATCATGTGTACGGACGGGCCGTTAGTACTTGATTTTTACCCAGCATTAACAGTTTCATAAAAGGGTAAAAAATCAGGCCAGCTTAGTAGGAAATCTTCCAACAATCTGGAAGATCTAATAACACGAAATGAGTGCTTCTGACACCTAGAAGTATATCTATCTATCTATCAATCTATCTCTACCTACAAAATGAGAAAAGTCAGAATATTATACATAACACTAAAGAGCAAGGGGATTGGTTATTATTCTTGGGTCATTTATTTGTATATTAAAAATTATTTTTTTAGGCACTTTGGTAGCATCAATAAACAACATGCAAGAAACACTTTTTATATATACTGACAGAAATCTATAAACATTAACAATAACTAATATTTCTTGTGACAAAAATAATACTAATATAGTCAGTGGGCCTCCTATAAAAAAGCAAGGAAAATGTTTACATTTCTTAAGTTATACATTCTAAATAATGATCTTGCAGATGCTGGGGTATTTCATAAGTCGCACCAGTAAGAGAGCACCAAGAACATGGCCAAGAACATTTGTATTATATTTCTTCTTTGGAATTAAAGCTAAACTCCAGGAAGATATAAATGACACATATTAATGTGGGTGTGTATTCATTAATACATCATAAAAAAGTATTTTTTTAAAATGAAAGCAATGTAAGCACCTGATTTCGAGTTGGTATCAACCTGCTGTAACTTCTAATACAAGAGAGCCCAAACCGGGAGAGGGAAAAGCAGCACAAGGAATATGTGCTTAAGTGCTATGAATGATAGAATATGAGAGCTGCTTCTCATTTCACTGTCCAATCATACACTTTGGGGGAAGGGAGTTCAAAAGATCTGTACGTGTTTATAAAAGAAGAATCTCATAATTAATAAAAACTTAACTGCTTGTCCACTGCTTTATGTTGAAATGCTTATCTCTGAAAAGAAACACTTACCAGTTCTCCGGTAAACCACGTGTTTAAGTTGGCCATTATTGCCTGTCAGCTCCTCCTCAAGAAGACTGATTTGTAAGGTCTCTTGCTACCACCCCATCTACTGGGACCAATCTCTGCAGCAAAATAGATCTGATAACACAGATAACACAGGACCTGTGTAACTTGCTTCTGCCCCTCTGCTGTAAATACAGCTCGCTGCAGTACTCCCCGCAATGGATGAGATAACACAGAGCTTGTGTGACTGCTTCTGCCCCCTCTGCTGTAAGCACTGATGTACTTCTGTCAGATGGCACTTGTCTTGCACCCCTGGAGCCAGAGCTAAGTGTCGTTACTTAAAGCTCATCTTCTTGCTAGATGCATGGTTGGACAGCCTTGTGGGGAGGAAACGGTGCCTGATCAAGCAGCTAGCCTTAGACAGCATCTAGAAAGACAGGAAAAAGTACTACATGCACTTTGTCCCCTGAAGACAGGAGAGATAAAATAATAAATAAAGGAGACTTCTTCTTTAACTTAACAGAACACTCAGATCTCCTGCCCTGCCAGGGCTGTAATGTTGTGCTGACCTGCTAAAAATTCATGACTGCATGGACAGATATGAAAAAAAAATATTTTTCCAGTAAAACAACATCCATATATGTGTTTCATCTATATATTATAGTGATTGTTAAGGTATTGTTTAAATTAAATAAATAATGTGCAATAATGTTGCACAGAGTGGCCCCAAGTATCCCTTTCTGGGGTTCCACGTCGGCACTATAGGCTCTTCCTCTTCTCTGAATGCCCCATATAGCAAACTGCTTGCTATCGGGGCTCTTGTGTGGGCAAGATCCAGAACCTGGCTGTGTGTTTGTATCCGTTGACACACACAGCTTGGCCCCACCCCCGGCTCCCTCCTCACTAGATTCAGCTGACAGCAGCAGAACCCAATGGCTCTTGCTGCTCTCAGCTAAGTCTATGAATGCAGGAAAACAGAGCAGAGCAAGATCTGTTGGCAGAGGCAACATTGGATCAAGTGTGGTGTCAGGTAAATGTTAGGTGGGGGTGGCCTAAACAGTGGAAATGTTTTAAGTTAATGCATAGAGAGCCCCAACCCTGCTCTTCTTGGGTCCCCAGTGGCGATCTTGGCTCCTCCTCTTCTTTTTCCGACCCATAGCAAGCCATTTTCTATTGGGACACGCTGTGTGTGCTCTCTCCCAACCTGTGTGTCTATGGAGCCAAACTTAGGCCTGCCCCCCACTTCCTCTTCACTGCATTTGATTGACAGCAGCAAGAGAAAGTAAAGGGAGAATAGATGCAGCCACACACAGCGCTGATCTCTTCTCCCCTCTCTTCCGTTTCATACAGGGGAAGGGGGCACAGGGAAACTGGAAATGTTTGTTATCTTGATGCAAACAATGTATTAAGCTAACAAAACGTTTTTAGGTTTAGTAACACTTAAGGGTACTTTCATACTGTGGCGGGGGGGCGTTAGCGGTAAAGCACCGTTACTTTCAGCTGAGATCCGCTGTTATAGCTGCTATGCAGGCGAGAGCGGAGCGCTTTTAACCCCCACAATGGGTTAAAAAGGGGCTAAAAGCACCGGCGAGTGGAGATTCGGAAGCGGGGCGCAGCCGCTTCGGAAGCGCTGCCCATTGATTTCAATGGAGGGGGCGGTGTAGGAGCGGTGTATCACCGCTCAGCGCAACGCCCCAAAGATGCTTCTTGCAGGACTATTTTTCTTGTCCTGCAAGCGCACCGCCCCAGTGTAAAAGCACTGGGGCTTTCACACTGGGGACACAGGGGAGGCAGTTTACAGGTGCTTTATTTGTGCTATTTTTAGCGCAAAAACACCTGTAAACTGCCTCAGTGTGAAATGAGTCTTAAGGTAAAAAAAAAAAAGTCTGCCTTTAAAAGTACTTTAAACTGTTTGGCTAGAATTTAGCAGGTTTGACTATCTATCTTGTTTTTAAAAAGAGCATAGCGAGCAGTATAGCTGAACACTTGTGATGTGATTCATGTGATTAAAGTGTCTCTACAGGCAAAAATGAAAAACATTTTTTAGACTTAAAGTGTTTGTAATCTTCAGACATAAAATATGAATGAAGCATATCCCTCTATAGTGTGTGCTTGTCCCAATTAGGAGCACTAAGTGTCATTTCTGTCTGCTGCTGCTAATTCCTCTGCTATCAGCATGAATCACTTCTGACAATTTTCCTGACACCAAGAGAAAAATGGTGATGGGGAGGAGCTCCAGCTGATTGACAGCCTCAGCTCTGTGTCCTGTGTGAAGGGTGTGTGTCTCTTCCCTTACTGAGCACTGCAGAATGTAATTTCAGCTCTCTGTCCCCTTTTTTTCTGAATTATCAGGCAAGCTTTATAAATCTAGCACTTTGAACGGCTGTAGAGGAGAGATGGCTGCAGATAAACAGGTACAACGTATGTAGGGGGATTTGTTTCATCTCTGTGTATCGCCTGAGGCCAGTGAAGTCAGTGGATATACAGTATGTAAGGGTTTACAACCACTTTAACAATAATATTTCATTACCTTTTGTTATACAGCAGGGATATGCAATTAGCGGACCTCCAGCTGTTGCAAAACTACAAGTCCCATCATGCCTTTGCCTCTGGGTATCATGCTTGTGACTGTCAAAGTCCTGCTATACCTCATGGGAATTGTAGTTCTGCAACAGCTGGAGGTCCGCTAATTGCATATCCCTGCTATACAGCCTCCGTACAAATGGCTAACCCCCACAACCATGTCAGGACCCAGAAGCTGCATTGCATTATCTCTCCAAAAGCGCTGTTTACCTAGAGTGATTCCTTCACTGCTTATATGAGTAGTGCTGGACAGCTCCTACTATCCTTTCTCCTTTACTGTGGCTTTCAAGAGAGGACATAGATCAGTAAGGTACCGGTCAAAACAGAAAAACAGCTGGCTACTCCACAATCCTCCGATAATATGAATGTATTCATACACCATACCAGTGAGTACAAAAAGAAGAAAGCAAATGTGTTTCGGCTGGCAAGCCTTGTTCACTGCACTGCACTGCACTGCAGTGAACAAGGCTTGCCAGCCAAAACACGTTTGCTTTCTTCTTTTTGTACTCACTGGTATGGTGTATGAATAAATTCATATTATCTGAGGATTGTGGAGTAGCCGGCTGTTTTTCTATTTTGACAAGTATCTGGTATGATGGTGTATGGGAGAGCACCGTAGCGCAGGCACCCAGGACATCACTCTCAAGATTCACCTGTGTTCCACTGATTGGAGCATAGCAATACAGTGTTTGCAAGATTAGTAAGGTGTCAAGATCACTTCCCACCATTATGTCTTTACTGTTGGAAGTTTCTGCACCCTACACAACAGGTAGGTGACCAGGATGGAGGATTAATGGCCGTGTAGCCACAAATAAGCTAAAAAAGGTATTTTAAAGGTAATAATGTAACATAGCAGTATTAAAGGAATGTGGTACAGTATATATGTTGACTTTCCGTCAACTTTAACCACTTGCTTACTGGGCACTTAAACCCCCCTCCTGCCCAGACCAATTTTCAGGTTTCAGCGCTGTTGCATTTTGAATGACAATTGCGCGGTCGTGCGGCGTTGGCGTTAACAGTAAGTTTTACGTTGTCGCGACTTTGGACTTTTAACCAGACCCGTCCTCCCCCCAAATTCACGGGTCATTCGTTCACCAATTTCAACTGCCTTTCAGTTGTATATATGACATGGTGTAAGGAAATTATGACGATACAATGTAATAATGGAAATTTTATGGAAAAAATCGAATAAACACCGATGTGCCGGTAATTAGGAGGTAGGACCAGTGGATGGACAACACATCCCACGTCTTTGAAGGTTGTCATTTCTGTATTACCACCCTTCACTAGAACTGTGGAATGATTAGAACGTTTGT
>BLSH010114821.1:300074-313393 GCA_018402905.1 Glandirana rugosa | reverse complement strand
CCAAGATACAGAAATTTGCAATACACATCCAAAGGTTACAAATTAGTGCATTTGGAAAGGAGAGGGAAAAAAAGGGGGAGGAGAGGGGAATGCTGGGAAGGGGAGAATTGGAAGAGAGAACAAAAGAGAAGAAGAAGATTGCAGGGAAGGAAAATTATGCAGTCAGGTATAAGTGCCATTAAATATCAACCGAAACAAAAAGAAGAGCAAGAATATAAACAATACATTGTGTGACAGGAGGGCGGCAAGAGGGCGGCCAGGCAGATCCCCAATCCAGACACACCACATGGGAGCACTCTTGTGTACAAACCGCGAGATCCGCCCCGCCATCCCAAGCCACCATTCTCTAAGTCATATATAATATGTTATGCATCTTGGGTATATTTGTCATACCATTTGAGCCATGGATGCCAATGTTTATTGGAAATGTCAAGTTTGCGAGCCGATGAGGCATACATGATTTCATATGTCCCATGGAGGTGAATTGTGTGGATGATCTCTGAGACACTGGGAATTTTAGCTTGCCTCCAATATCTAAGGATCACCAATCTAGTTGCCAAAAGTATATGAGAGATTGTGTTCCTAAGGGAGGGATTTATATCCGGTAGCTCTAAAGATAGTATAGCCATCGCTGAGTTCAGGTCATTGTCGGAGCCCGTAATATCCCTGATAATTTTACCTATATGCCTCCATAATTGGAGTAGTTTTGGACACGACCACAAAATATGTATTAAGGTACCTGATTTGCCGCATCCCCTCCAGCATAAGGCTGTGTTTTGTGGAGAGATTTTTGCTAGTCTATGTGGCATCAAATACCAGCGTAGAAGGATTTTCTGGTGGAGTTCCCATAAGTTGGAACATTTTGTGGAGGCATAAATTATGCTAAGGGTTTTTTTCCAATGCTCTACTGTGTACTCCTTCTCTATTTCTTGTTCCCAAGCCACCATTGAGGACGATTTGTGGCATATGTCTTTTTCTTGGAGAGACAGGTATAATGTTGAGATTTCTTTACTAGAGTTGTAGGGGTGTTGAAAGTGAGTAACAACTCTCTCGGGAAGTTGAGGTTGTAGATGCGGGTGTGAGGGAATCAGATGGGCTAGCTGAATGTATCTAAATTGTTCAGTTGGTGGGAGCTGAAACTCCTGTTTCAACTGTTCGAAAGATTTGAGCTTGTCTTTATTGTACAAATCTTCTAAATTGAGTATATTTAGTTTTGACCAATTTCTAAGATCAAGGTCTGGGATTAAACGTATGAGGGCTGTTAAAGGAAGTTGTGTAGTGTTCAATGCACTACTCCATTTCCTAAAGTTCATAAGATGGAGCCATGCCCTAAGAGTAGCGTGTATTGTGGGGAACAAATTTGTGTCTATCTTGTGGTTGTTAGGCGCAGTGAGCAGGAGCCCATCCAGGTTTCCCTGTGTAAGTTGTGCCTGCTCCAAATCTACCCAGAAATTAGGTATCACCTGTTTCGTCCATTGTTTTGCCTGCGCCAGTATTGTAGCATAGTAATAATCTTGTAGGTGCACGTGACCCACCCCCCCGCTTTTTTGTGTTTGATTAATTTTTGGAAGGCGCATGGCGCCCTCCTACCTTTCCAAAGATACTTATTAATCGTAGATTGGAGCTTATGGAAAAAATGGTTTGTAAGGGGTATTGGTAATGTCCTAAACAAATAGAGCAGTTGGGGGAGAATTTGCATTTTAAAGGCCGCCAAGCGACCAGACCAGGATAGTTCAAATTTACTTATGGCATCCAGTTTCTCCTTCAAGGAGAGCATAAATGGGGTATAGTTTGCATTTGTAATAGTATTTAACCTCTTTTTCTTCCCATGTCTTGATAAGGATAGGGCGTCCGGATCTTATTTTTAATCTTGGTTGGCAACCCCAGGTTCAATATAAACGACTTGGATTCATTCACTTTGTAGTATGAAATGTGGTAAAATTCTTTTAGTGCTGAGCTTACCGAAGCCAGGGATGTTTCCACCTCTGTTAAAATTAGTATGATGTCATCAGCGAACAAGCTGATGACATGGGATTTTCCATTTACTTTCAGACCTGTTATTTGGGGGTGGGATCTAACATAGGTGGCTAGTGGTTCCATAAGAAGATTAAAAATCAGCGGGGAAAGTGGACACCCCTGTCGTGTCCCGTTGGTTATGTTGAAAGGGGTTTACAGGGCGCCCGCTACATAGACTTGGGCAGATGGGCTGGAGTAAAGTGCAATAATGGCGGAGTATATAGGACCCTCAAATCCAAATTTCCTAAGGACCTGGGCTAAGAATTCCCAATGGATCCTGTCAAATGCCTTTGCGTCCAAAGTGAGGAGCAGAGAAGGCATTTTTGTCCTGTTGGCAATGTGTATAATATTGAGCATGCATCTCGTAGCATCTGCTGTTTGCTGCCCTTTTGTAAAACCTGATTGGTCTATATTGATTAAAGATGGGAGTATGTAAATTAGTCTTGTGGCCAGTATTTTCGCGTATATCTTTAAATCATTATTCAATAATGAAATTGGGCGGAAGTTTTGGGGTGATGATGGACCTTTCCCTGGCTTCGGAAGGGCCACTATCATTGTTTTTAGCATTTCTGAGGGGAAGGAGGAAGAGGCAGATGCTGAGTTGAAGACCTGACTTAAGTGGGGTGCTAAGATTTGTTGGAAAGTTTTGTAATATTCCCCCGTAAACCGGTCTGGGCCCGGAGATTTGTTATTCGGCAGAGATTGTATTGTTTGTATAATTTCCTGGACCATAAATTGGACATTTAGGCCAGATAGTTGGTCTGTTGTCAATTCAGGGAGTTGGATTTTCTCTAGAAATTAGTCTATAAGGGTTGGGGTTTGTTGTGGCGTTTCAGGGTCGTTTTTAAGATTGTACAAAGAGCCGTAGTAGTCACTAAAAGTGTCCGCTATGGCTTGTGGAAGGCAGTGCTTAACCTTTGTTGTGGGGTGGTACATAAAGGGGATGTGAGTTTTCTGTCTATGACCTTTAAGACGAGCTGCCAGTAATTTCCCAGCTTTATTGCCTTGGGTGTAGTAGGTCATTTTAAATCGTCTATGAGCTTTTTCAAAATTACCTATGAGTAAAGCTCTAAGTTCATTGCAAGTTGCTAATATTTGATTGGTCAATTTAGATGAGGGGGAGCGTTTATTCTCTGTTTCTAAAGTGTCTAAAGTCTTTGTCAGGGTATCCACCTCCCGCTGCCTCCTCCTCCTGATTCTCGCTCCTTGTTGTATAAGGAGGCCCCTAATCACCGCTTTATGAGCGGTCCACAAGATGTTAGGGTCCTCTACAGAGGATTGGTTTTGCTCAAAGTATTGTTGAATCGCTTGTCCGATTCTTTCTTTAATAGCATTGTCCTGCAGGAGCTTATGATTAGCTCTCCAGATAACTGCGGGTCTGAACTTTGCGCCGTCTTCTATGGATAACTGAACTAAGGCATGATCTGACCAAGTTATCCTATTTATTCTGGAGGATTTGATCTGTAGAAGCAACCATCTGTCCACTAGGAACAAGTCAATACGGCTGTAAGATCTATGCACACTAGAAAAGAAGGAATAGTCTTTCTCTGAGGCATTACAGCACCTCCAAGTATCATGCAAGTCATATACCTTAAGTATAGGTCTCATCGATGGTAAGGGTCGTCTAGATTTGGATGTGGAGTCAAATTGTGGGTTAGGCGTGAGATTGAAGTCGCCACAAATTACAAGTTTGCCCACCCAATGTTTCTCTATTTTCTTCATAACTTTATAGAGGAAGTCTATTTGGTTTGCGTTAGGTGCGTAGATATTTGCAATTGTGTATGTTGAGTTGTTAATGGTGCACATAAGAAATAGGTATCTTCCTTGTGGGTCTTCTACTGGTGTAAGAAGTTTGAAGTCAATTGAGTCCCCTATTGCAATCAGCATCCCTCTTTTTTTGTGGGAGTGGGAACCTGGGGTGGGTGCATTTGGGTGGAGTGTTTTTCGCAAAGTGGGTCTCTTGGACACATACTACATCTGAATTGGTCTGTAGAGCTTCTGACCATAAGGACCTACGCTTGGTGGGGTAGTTGAGGCCTTTAGCATTAATAGTAAGTAAGTTAATAGGCATTACTACGTATATGGTGCTTCGTATGCGTAGTCGATACTTTACTTACATGGAGGTGGCTCATGAGCTTGGAGAGGCGGTTGAATCTGAAGAACCCTTGGCTCAGGCAAGGAATTGGCAAATCGTTGACTTTTGAATCAGCATGTAAAAGGGTATGAACGGATCTGACTGCAAAAAAGAAAAAAGGAAAACGAACCAACAGATAGTGCAAAACATGGCAACTAGCCAAACGTCTATACAGTTTGTGCGGGTGTGACACATAGTCACTTATTGGTAACTTGGAGGGTGAAATATGTAGAAGTTCCTTTCCAGCGGGATATGCATGAGAATGTAAGGTCGGCTGCCTTGGGCAGTTATCAGTTATGAGAGTGAGCGTTTTTAGTGGTCACAGTGCGCCATTCTGGTTCCACCCTTTGCGGGGAAGTAGACGGAGCGGTGTTACGTTGCTGATCCGGGACTATTCCCCACGATTTCAACAAGGCCATACCTCTCTCTAGGGAGTTGATTGCGTATTCTTTTCCCTCCTTGGTAATTACTAGTTTGGTTGGGAACCCCCATTTGTATTGTAGGTTATGATTTCTGAGTGCTTTCGTGATAGTAGAGAGGTTTCTCCTTTTAAGCAGTGTGTACTGGGAAAGATCAACAAAAAACTTCAGACTACTATATGGTTCAGGAAGAGAGTCTTGGTTTCTGGTAGCAGACATCAGATGGTCTTTAACATGAAAAAAATGTAGTCTTAAGATTACGTCCCTAGGAACATTGTCAGGCAGAAAGGAGGGTTTAGGTAGTCGGTGGATTCGATCGATCGTCAGGTCTAAAGGGGTCATCTCAGGAGCGATGGTGCTGAAGAGCTGGGTGACATACACAGACAGGTCTCTCTGTTGGACTGATTCAGGGATACCCCTAATCTTAACATTGTTCCTTCTGGACCTGTCTTCAATATCCGCCATTTTGGCTTTAATGGCGTCCAGCTCATCACCATGACTGTTAGATGCGTCTATCAGGTCGTTAATGGTAGTCTCGTATTCCCCCATGTTATGTTCAATATGATCCACCCTGGCAGTTACACCATGCAGTTCTGTACTAAGTTTATGCACACATGAGATTAGGTCTGACTGCAGGGACCTTCTAAGGGAGACTAGCATCTCTTTCAGGACAGTATCCAGGACAGGTTTGTCTGCTTTGGGAAACGAATCTATGGAGTCAGGGAGGTCCCTTGTGTCATCCCCTGACTCCTGGGAGCTTACCTCGTGGCTTGCATCCCTTCTAAATCTGGTCTTTTCCAGGCTCCCTGACGTTGGTGTGGCTGGTTCGAAGTTCACATTCCTTGAAGAGCACAATCTTTTCTGTGTAGCTCCCTTTTGGCTGTGCTGGGCGGCTGTGCGGAGCTCCAGCGTTGATGTCGCTATGTCGCCGGCGCCATCTTGCCTTAGGCCTGTAGTGAAGAAGGCCGTCAGCTTCAATTGGGCATCGCTCCCGATTGAAGTCCGGGATCCCCCCAGTCGGGATGCGGGTGAAGGATGCGTCCTTGAGTGCTGTGGCGGCTGCCAAAGGTCGCTGATGTCCCGCTGTGTTCGGAGCTCAGCTCTTACGTGGCCATATCGGTACCCGGCTGGCTCCTCCCCCCCAATCAGATCGTTCTGTAATGCAGGATGAGATCTGCAATAGACTCTACCTAGTCCAGTCAGATCGTTCTGTAATGCAGGATGAGATCTGCAATAGACTCTACCTAGTCCAGTCAAATCGTACTGTAATGCAGGATGAGATCTGCAATAGACTCTACCTAGTCCAGTCAAATCGTACTGTAATGCAGGATGAGATCTGCAATTTATCCCTCTAAGCAGTAGACTCTACCTAGTCCAGTCAGATCGTTCTGTAATGCAGGATGAGATCTGCAATCTGTCCCTCAAAGCAGATCGTTCTGTAATGCAGGATGAGATCTGCAATCTGTCCCTCAAAGCAGTAGTAGTAGTCTCTACCTAGTCCACAATCAGATTGATGAGATGTTATTATATATATCTGCAATCTGTCCCTCACAGAGCCGGCAGCATCCCTACACTAATCAGAGTCTCAGAGAGCATGTGACTCCAGCTTATAAAGAAGCTGGGTCACATGATGCACTGGCCAATCACAGCCATGCCATTAGTAGGCATGGCTGTGATAGCTTCTAGGGAAAACCAGTGAAACGCTTGTTGATTGACTGCCCTGCAGTTATTCAACATGCGTGATAAAATACCAGAACCCAGAACCCGAACCTGGACTTTTTCTCAAACGTTCGGGTTCGGATTCGGGACACGGACACCCGAAAGTTCGGTACGGACTCGAACTTTACAGTTCGGGTTCGCTCAACTCTATTCGGGAGTTAAGATTTGTTTTACCCCCCGGCATAAAGGAGTTAATATTAACTTACCGTCAAATTAAATTGTGATCAAAAGTAATACTAAAGTCTTGGTTTTTTTCGTTAAAAGTAACAAACATGTCATACTTACCTGCTCTGTGCAGTGGTTTTGCACAGAACAGCCCAAATACTCCTCTTCTTGGGTCCATTTTTGGTGCTTCTGGCCTCTCCCTCCTGTTGAGTGCCCCCACAGCAGGCTGCTTGCTATGGGGGTACTGGAGCCACAGCTCCCTGTGTCTATTCAGACACAGAGTCATGGCCTGGCCCCGCCCCTTTCTCTTCTCATTGGCTTAATGACTTTGATTGACAGCAGCAGGAGCCAATTTGTGCAATGCTTCTGTCTGAACCAATGAGGAGGGGAGTCCCAGATAGCCAAATCTCTTGTGCAACATAGCTGGATATAGATGGGGCTCAGGTAAGTATTAGAGGGGCTGAGGGGGCTGCATCACACAGAAGGCTTTTTATCCTAATGCATAGAATACATTAATATAAAAAGACCTTCTGCCTCTACAACCACTTTAATCTGTAAATTGACTTTATCCATGAATAAAAGGCTTCCTCTGATTGGTGGAGGTGGAGATTTCAATGTAATTCACCCGACCAAAGGAAGCTGTGTATTCATTGATATAAATACAAGGCTTCCTCTGATTGACTAAGAAGCATTCACCTGAACTCAACTAGGCCAGCTTGGCCTAAGCAAAGTATTTCAAGTGACTGGAAACCTGGGCTGCAAATCATAGTAATGGTAATTTTTTTTTATTGAAATAAAAAAGATGTTATACTTACCTTTTCTTTGCAATGATATTGCAGAAAGCGGTCCCTTACCTCCTCTTTTTCAGTTCTTCACCGGCGCTGTCTGCTCCTAATTTCTTTTGATGCCCACTCAGGAATCTGGGTGCTAAGGGCCACCAATGCTGGCTTTGTGAGTTCATAGGCACACACAGTGCTGGTAAGCTATGCCCCCACTTCCACCTCACAGGAGTTTGAGCAACAGCCTATTGCTCCCGCTGCACTTAGTGTTTCCTGTGAGACCAGGAAGTCAGAGAAGCAGTGCTGGAGCTGGGACAGCCCTGGATTGGTTACTCAGTCAGGTAAGTGTTTAGGGATGGAGGTGGGTAGATTAGGTAGTGGGGAGGTTTTTTTACCTTAATGCAGATAGTGCATTAAGGTAAAAACACATTTTGAGTTTAGAACCACTTTCATCTTTCAGCTTTCAAGTTGACCATTACCCTTTTAATTACATAGATACATACAGTAGTTTATAAAGTTTAAAAAAAGTCACCCAGGTCAACTTACTGTATGTTTATGTATGTGTGTGTGATTTTTATTTCCTAACAATTCCTAAAGCCCTGTACATTTTTTCCCTAAGCAAGTTTTTTTGAAGGTGTTGACATTCCCAGCTAATACTTCTTCCTGGTGGAGGGAGTTATACATTTTTAGTGATTTAACAGTAAAGAACACTTTCCACAATTTAAGGCTAAACCTTGACAATTTGCTTTAACTGACTATATAGATACAGCTCCTGTGGATTTTATATGTGAAGACGTGGCTGGCTCTGCTTGATGGAAATTCCATAACACAGAGTAAGTGGCAGCCCTTGAGTATAGTTTTCTGTTTAACCTACATGGGAGATGCAGATTTATTTATCATTAATACTGCATCTGTTTATTTTGGAGGTTTTCATTATAAACACTATAATGTTAATTCCGACTTGGATCTCTCTATCTATGAACTTATTCCAATAGGTAATATGTGATGCTGGAATAGCCAATAAACAATAGAAGTCATAATGTTTTTTATGTGTAGTGGGGCTTATCCCATGTACTCTCCCTTCCTCCAGGGTCTGACATTTTATATGTTATTCTGCTCTCTACCATCTTATATTTGAACATATATAATACGCCGCCTGGGAAATTTGTAGAAATTAAGTGCAGAGTACAACTATTGAAAGTAACTTATGCTTTGCTATACCCTGCAAAATGACGAGTGATAGCTTTGGGAAAGACTCTATTATTTGACACCCCAGAAGGAGTAGCAAGGTAGCTGGAGGCCCACAAAAATAAATTATAGACAATTTGAAAATTTACATTTTTTTAACTCTTTTTTTCTCTTTCTTTTTCTCTCATTCTTGTTCAGTTAATTTATTTAACAAGATAGAGTTGGGACAGGAAGACACATATAGATTAAGGGAACAATGGGTGGAGGGTTCCCTTTTACAAAAGTGGTTTTGGAAATTTTTGTTTGTTTCTTTTTTTCTTTCCTTAGGTTATGTTCTCCCTATTTTCTTTTATCTCTCTTTTTTTCTTTCTCTCTTTTTTTCTTTTTCTCTTTTTTCTTCTTGTTTTTTTGGGGAGGAGGGGGGAGGGGCAGGGGGTATATCAAAGAATTGATTGATGTCACGGTGAACATGTGGAACGGTCACTTAGGAAGCCCTCAATGTAAACCTAAAAGAAAGAAGGGAGGCAATTGTGAGTGGAATGGATTGTGTTGGGATGTATGTACAAAAGTGATGAGCACATTATGTTTTGGAGATTTGGTAGCAAAAGCATTTTGTTACTTAGGAAGTCCTTGATGCAAAGCCAGGAATGTTAAAAGAGGGAAAGGAGATAGGTACAAATGGAAAGTGAGGAGCACATTGTGTTTTGGAGATTTAACCTGTTAAAAACCGGCTCGCCTACATTTACTGCTGCAGAGTGGACTTGATGTCCGCTGGCGACCCGCGGCCACAATGAGGGAGCACAAGGCGGGCATGGGAGAGTGCCGGCGGTGTTGCACACTCGCTCCCTAGCCTTGGCTGTGCGAATCGCCGTTTATGAACAGCCATTCTGCAGCAGTAAATGTATGCAAGCCTTCTAGGGAGGAAGAACGAGGAACCCAGTTCCCAGTTCAGACAGGCGGCATGACAAAGATCTACTGATCCCTGTCTACGGGATCAGTTAGATCTGTCATGCCCCTGCCAGCCCAGCCCCCACACAGTTAAAACATGCCTAGGGAACACAGTTAACCCTTTGATTGCCCCCTGCAGGTAAACCCCTTCCCTACCAGTGACATTTTCACAGCAATCAGTGCTTTTTGCTTTAAATGTCAAAGGTCCTAAAAAAGTGTCAAAAATGTCCGATCTGTCCTCCATAATATCACAGTCCCAATAAAAATTGCCCCCATTACTAGTAGAAAAAAAAAAGTAAAAACCCCATAAATTAATTCTCATGGTTTTTAAACGTGGCAACTTTTGCGCAAACCAATCAATAAACGCCGATTGTGATTTTTTTTTACCACAAATATGTAGAAGAATATATATCGGCCAAAACTGATGAATATATTACTTTTTTAAAATATTTTTTTGCATAGGTATTATAGCAAAAAGTAAAAATATATTGTCTTTTTTTTCAAAATTGTCGCTTTTTTGTTTATAGCGGTGATCAGAAGTGATGTAGAGGTGATCAAATACCACCAAAAGAAAACTATATTTGTGGGAAAAAAAGGACGTCAATTTTGTTTGGGTACAACGTCGCACGACCATGCAATTGTCAGTTAAAACGACGCAGTGCCCAACCGCAAAAGGTGCTCTGGTCAGGCAGGGGGTAAAACCTTCCAGGGCTGAAGTGGTTAATCACAAGAATATCACAGAGTTGAGTCAATAAAATTAGATATTGAGGAGGAAAGAAACATTATACACTGTTTTTTCTTTTTTTGGGGTGTAATCTCTATATTAAAGAGGCTCAAAGAGAGGGGAAAAGAAACACAGGGGAGGGAAAAAAGGGTTAAAATTTAAACAAAAAGCTCACTATTTTTGGACAGATTGAATTTTATGCGATAAAGCACAGATAAAGGATTGTTATGCACGTTAACCACTTCAGTCCCGGAAGGATTTCACACTTTAGGGCCAGAGCACTTTTTGCTATTCGGCACTGCATCTTTTTAACTGACAGTTGTGCGGTCGTGCGACATTGTACCCAAATGAAATTTGGCCCTTTTTTCCCCACAAATATAGCTTTCTTTTGGTGGTATTTAATCCCCTCTGCGTCATTTATGATCGCCGCTATAAATAAAAAAAAAAGTGACTTACTTTTTGCTAAACTACAAATCCAAAAAAAAAAATAAATAAAAAAACATTTCTTTTCATCGGTTTCAGCCGATTTATATTCTTCTTCATATTTTTGGTTAAAAAAATTGCAATCAGTGTTTATTGATTGGTTTGCGCCAAAGTTGCCATGTTTACGGATGATGAGAATTAATTTCTGGGTTTTTTATTGTTTTTTTTTTACTAGTAATGGTGGTGATCTGCAATTTTTAGCTGTACTGCGATATTGCGGCAGACATGTCGGACCATTTTGACACTTTTTTGGGACCATTGGCATTTATACAGTGATCAGTGCTATAAAAATGCACTGATTACTGTGTAAATGCAATTGGCAGTGAAGGGGTTAACTTGGAGGGGGCACTCTAAGGGTTAAATGTGTTCTCTAGGCGTGTTCTAACTGTATGGGGGCTGGGCTGGCAGGGGGAGGGGAGTGATCACGGCTTCCATATACAGGAAGCCTGTGATCACAGCCCTTCCCCCTCTATAAAAACGGAGATCCGTGTTTACATGCGCACTTCCGCTCGGAGACCAACTCTTCCTCTCTGGTTTGATTGGCCAACTTCTAATGAAAAAAAGAAACAGTGGTGTTATCAAAGGCATGATGCAGCCCAATATGCTGGTGACTGGTGTAATTATTTTCCCATTACTGGAGCAATGGGCATGGTCCCGTACCCTATGGCTGAACTCACATATAGTTTTCCCAACATAATGTGCATGACAGGTGCACATCATTTAATAGATCACACCCCGGGTTTTACATGTGGCATGATGTCGTGCTTGAAATCACTGCCCATTAGGGAGATAGATACCCTCGCCCCCAGCAATCCAGGGACACCAATTACATTCACCACACGGTAGGTTCCTCTGGTCTAACCCCCTTATCCCCATAGGAATAGTGGCTAGAGGTCAAAGTATCCCTTAAGGAAGTGGCCTGTCTAAAGACCAATTCTGGATAGGGCCGTAAGTATTTAGATAATGAATGGCCATTGGTAAGTAAATGCCAGTGATGTGAGATCAGTGAGCGTAGCGGCTTCTCATGTGCCGATAATTGGGTAATAAACTTCACTGTCTCAACTTTAGGTTTCAGATCATTCTTAAATAGGATTTCAGCTCTAGATTTACTTCCGGCTTTGTTAAAGGCCTTCCTAAGAATGGACCTAGAGTATCCTCTATCCAGTAACCTGGCTGGAAATGGTCTGGATTGTGTAATAAAATCATCCTCTGAGCCTCCTAAGGCGTAAATACTGTGCATAAGGAATGCTTTTAATCAGGGGGGTGGAATGGGCACTTGATGCATGTAAAATAGTGTTCCCAGCACTGGGTTTATGGTATAGATCAGTTTTTAAGTTCCATTTTTCAGTGATGAAGATAGTGAGGTCCAGGAAGGAGATCTGCCGTTCACTAAAAGTGTAAGTAAATTTAAAATCAAATTGGTTGGTGTTAATAGTAGTTAGGAACTTTAGGAGCTCCTCCCTGGACCACGTCCATATAATGAACAAATCATCAATGAAACGGAACCAGTTGAGTATACAACTCAAAAATGTAGTAAATCATTCGTCCGAAAAGATCCATCTCTCCCAGCCCCCTAAAATAGAGGTTGGCATAAGATGGTGCGCAGCAATTACCCATCGCAACCCCCTGACATTGTAGATATACCTGCTCCTGGAAGGTAAAAAAGTTCCTTGTTAAGACAAATTTCAAAAGATCTAGAACAAATTGGTTATGGGGGCATGTGGTATGGTCTTGTTCAAGCCAGAAAGGATCCAATTGCCTGGATGTCGAGCTTGTGCGGAATACTAAAATACAGAGCTTCTATATCCACCGCCACAAGCAGGGCATCCGGAGGAACATGGATCCCCTCCAGATGTTTGAGCAAATCAGAAGTATCTTGTATATACGATAGAAGGCTAATCATGTAGGGCATCAAAAAGGTGTCTACATACCGGCTAGCTTTTTCCCTTAGGGATTCCTTCCCCGACACAATCGGTCTGCCAGGAGGATTGGACAAGTTCTTGTGTACTTTAGGAAGAGCATAAAAGGTTGCCACCCGCGGGAAGCTAGGAATAAGATATTCAAGTGTGGAGGGTTTTTAGGGCAAGGCTCCATATGACTATTCCATATTGAATATATATCTCATATATACTGTTTCCACCCCAGGTATATTAGTATGCCTTTGGGGTTGATGGATGTAGTGTTTTTGTGTTGTGACTAGAGTTGAGCGAACCCGGACTGTAAAGTTCGGGTCCGTACCGAACTTTGGGGTGTCCGGGACCCGGACCCGAACCCGGACTTTTCAAAAAAAGTCTGGGTTTGGGTTTCTGGTATTTGATTCCACGTGTTGAATAGCTGCCAAGGGCAGCCAATCAACAAGTGTTTCACTGGTTTGCCCTTAGAAGCCATCACAACCATGCCTACTAATGGCATGGCTGTGATTGGCCAGTGCATCATGTGACACAGCCTCTATATGGGGCTGGAGTCACCGTGCTGCATTTCATATGCTCTCAGGATAGTTTAGGGAGAGGATGCAGCTGGCTCTGTGAGGGACAGATTGCAGATATTATAGAACACCTCATCCTGCATTACTGAACGATCTGATTGTGGACTAGGTAGAGATACTAGTACTGCTGCTTTGAGGGACAGGCCCAAGCGAGTTGAGATCAGTGTTGTGTTTTTGTGATGTAGGTAGTTGGGGTTTCCGTATGATTATATGGACCCCACCTTTGTCATATATACTCTATATATAAGTTATACCTTAT
>BLSH010114821.1:288210-298940 GCA_018402905.1 Glandirana rugosa | reverse complement strand
ATAGAGAGCCATATTATTGTTCTAAAATCATCTCCAAGTTGTATAGGCAAAGTTTCTTCCAGCCGCATAGAGAGCCATATTATTGTTCTAAAATCATCTCCAAGTTGTATAGGCAAAGTTTCTTCCAGCCGCATAGAGAGCCATACTACATTTGCATTTCTTGCACAAAAATAAAAAAAAAGTGTTGGCTACCTCCTCCTCCTCCACCACCACTTTCACCGCCTCCTCAACCTCCAACTCCACATCCACCTCCATTTTTGATTTTTTTTTATGTGATTTTAGCTTAAAAATTATTTTAAGTTATTTCCCTATCCCCATTTCTTTGTAGGGCACTTGTCCGACTCTTACCCCCATTTTCCTTCCTTTTGCAGGCCTTTAGGACTTGCCAGGACTTTGTTACAGCCATTTTTGTGCCTAAAAGTTTGGGTCCCCATTGATTTCAATGGGGTTCGGGGTCCGGGACAAAGTTCAGGTCAAGTCCGGTCCCGAACCCGGACTTTGTCCGGAAGTTTGGCCGAACCTGCAGAACCCGAACTTCCAGAGGTTCGATCAACTCTAGTTGTGAGATGTTATACTATCAAATATCTGCTCATGTATATTTTTCTTATAGAAACATTGTACACTGAAATTGTCCTTTCTGAAGAAGTGGATCTCCGTGAAAGATGTAAAAGTTCATGTTGGATTAGTGTCACAGTCAGAACCCCTTGGTCTGGGGGCTACAAACATGACTCTCCAGCAATCAATGTCAGCTCAGCTAATTTCACATATATGTGTTTCTTGTGCAATCAATTGTCTCCGACCCTAGAGTGTATGTTTTTTTAATAGATTATTTAATAAAAATGTATATATTTTTATGAACCTTGCTATATGTCTATTACGTACCGTGAAAGTCCTCAATTGCCTCCAATTTTGGTCCTTCTTCCAAAAATTTTGGACAGTTTTCAGGGCTCACCATAAATTAGGAAAAATCAATACTTCTACCCATAGATCCCATTGATGGTCCTTTACCCAATAAAATCTTGCAGATTGGGTGGTTTGGACGGGGACTAAGATGGCCGCTTGAAGAAATGGCTCCTGCGATCTGGGGACAAAGTCAGCCTTTTTATGTCACTAACTCACCCCACCATAACATGAGCAGGATGACCAGGAGTGCCTCAGCATCCCGGGCAATGATGGAGACCGGCTCCCAATTCAGCCGTCAAATCCCAGACTCTTTCGGACCGAGTGCGGCTCTGCGCATGCGGCCGCACAGGCCAAGACTGGGGACTCGCCTAGCAGCATGCGCGGAGGTCCGGAGCTGACACTCCCAGCAAGCAGCGGTCCCAGCGTCCAAGTCTATTAGACCTGGAAAAGGTGGCAGCGGACATTAAACACACCGTAACGGCGGCAATCGCAGATTTAAAAACGGACATACAGGCTGTATCACACCGCTTGGCAGACATGGAGCAGACAGCCCAGACCCATGCTACAGCCATCCGTCAGGTACAGGTCACATATGATACACAACTATCACATCTATTCGATCTCCACAGGCATGTGGAAAATTTAGATAATCGCAGGCGCAGACATAATATACTGGTGCGGGGAATACCTGAGGGTGCAGATGCAGGGATGTTACAACAAACGATTTGCACCATATTTAATGAATTATTAGACCATCCTGCAGATTCACTTATTGACATGGAAAGGATGCACCGTGCACTCTGTCCGCAACCCCGCGATTCAGAACCACCGAGAGATGTAATTTGCTATATTGTCAATTTCCCCCTAAAAGAGGAGATCCTCCGCAAAGCGAGAGAAAGGGGCCGCATTGTACACAATGGGACTGAGATCAAATTGTTCCAAGACCTCTCTCAGATCACCCTACAGAACAGAAGGGCTCTGTTCCCCCTCCTGGAAGCCCTCCGTGCTCGCAATATACAGTACAGGTGGAAATTCCCCTTTTCCTATCTGTTTCAGCCAGAGGGCGCACCGCTTCACTTTGCACACCTGAAGACCTTCCAGCCTTCTGCGAACAACTCGATTTACCACGCATAGATCTCCCAGAATGGTACGCCTTCTACTTTCCATCGGAACTGTGGCATCCGGTCATACTCAACCCATCTCCAAAAGCACAGAGGCTGAGATCAAGAAGACACAGACTAGACCCGACTACACCGATCTCACGCTCATCCCGCCAAGACATCAGTCAATGCAACCCGGGCCCTCAGTCGCCTCCCTCCCCTAGGAGGGTCAATCAGGAAGCTTAATGAACCCAGCACGGCTTCAGCAATACTGTAATTTTCCCGAACTCCAGCCTCCAAATTGTCCACTTCTTCCTCTCATTTACACCCTTCTGACTAATAGAGATGGGGTAGAAACGGATCTCCTATCCAGCTGTGTTTCTTCTTAGATCCTCAACCCCATGTACTATGAAGGTTGCTTTTTGTTTTTCGCTTGTTTTCCCCCCTTACGTTTTGTGTTTTGTATTTAACAAATACATATTCCGGGCTGAAAGGGACCAAACTGAAAGATTCCCACTGACGCCTAGTTTAAGTGTTCCCCTATGGGCGTTTATAGCCCTGTTCCAAAGCCCTACAAGGTGGCCTGACTACATAGCCACAAGGGCCTCACTGACGACCAGCAGGCCGGAATGCAATAGTAGAGCTCTCTGCCGTCATGTAACTGATTAGCTTCTTGGCCCTGCCTCAACATATAACCTGGTGGTAAGTGATCTAAGGAACAGAGGAATGTTGTTTGAGACACCTGTGTGCATCCTTCAGAGCCTACACCTGTACAGTGCTCTTACCCTGCATGGCGCCTGGCTTAAGTGGACTGGGTGAAGAACATCCAGACATGATAAAATACAATGCCATCTGCAGCAGCCAGACCTTTGTCAGACACCTAGTTGCTAATATCTCCAGTATGGACTGAATTGCTTCCTGGATGGCCTATTCATCTTTTTGAACATTGCTCCTTGTGTGGAGACACTCCAATATTTGAACACACTCACTAGCGTCTATGAAGCTACATATGAGTGGAAACTACTAATAGCCAGGCCGATAACTGGACCTTCGGCCTATCCCATAAGCCATACTGATTACCACAAGGGGTACTGCCTATGCAGTCTCATAAAGTTCCGTGCCAAAATAGGCCCTAAACTGATGTAAAAGGACACACCTCTCTGCTTTACCCCTAGAGGTGCAGCATTTGGGTAATCTGGCTAACCCCCACATATGTGGGCCTGGGACGCTACGAGAGTCCGGAGTTGTCTCTATAACGTGAAATCAGGCCGCTCATACATGACAATTTACCTGTCGCAGACACATGCCCCCCAAAAAAAAATGTTTACACTTATCACCTCCTCTCAGCAAGTGCTGACTGCCTGAACAAAGTTGATTTAAGAGACGCTCCTGACGGCCCATATATCTCTGGCTGGGATCAATGAAATGGAAATTTCCCTCTATATACTACAAGGTTTTGGGAAATGCACTGCTAGTAATACCTTAGTTTATATTGAATGTTATAAATACATATGATAAGGCTATACATGCTCTGTTTCGTTGTGTTCAGGAATGTAGTGGACATATATATATCTTTCTACCTAACCTTAACGTAGAAGTGAAACTTGCAGAACGGAATGCTGTGTGCTGGTCTTCCTTCCCCTGGTCCTAGGGTCAAAAGTCACCAGTTGTGTTATGTAATAGACAAACTTAAATCCCTCACATGAGTAAAGTGTTACCCAATACCATATGATCTTCCACATTCGCCCAGTATCCCCCTCTTCGTGGAAGTTCTGACTCTTCTGTCTTCTCCTAAGTCCCTCAACAGCAGTCCTTCGGGACACAGGCTGGCCCTCCGGCTCTCTCTTTTCTAGGTGGAATAGCGAGCCTATTACCATCTCCGGTATTTTCTTCTCTCTCAATTTTTCTTATTCTCTTCCTCCGTTTCCTGTCTTTTTCTTTCTTAGGGGTTCCCCCTTTTTTTTTTTTTTGTCCTTCCCCTCCCCCCCTTTTTTGTGTGTCTGGTGGATATTCCATACATGCCTACTTCTCCGCAACTACAGGTATGCCTGCACACCAACCTCAAGCATCCATGAGGGAACAACATGCCTCTGAGCTGCCCTTGTCGTTGAAATGTGTGTCATTGAACGTCAAGGATCTAAACATTCCAGAGAAAAGATCTCAAGTTTTGACCGCCCTCACCAAACACAAAGCTCAGTTCATCCTGCTGCAGGTAACCCACTTCCGCTCAGACTCCACCCCTAAACTCACCAACCATATCTACCTAACAGCCCTACATGCCACTAACCCCATCTCCAAGATGAAAGGAGTGTCCATATTAATTTCCAAATGTGCACATTTCCAACTGTCGGGTTCCCTCATAGACCCTGAGGGTAGATTTCTCTTCATCAAAGGTACTTGTGCCTCCAAACCAATCACAATAGCCAATTTATACTGTCCCAATGAACATTAGGTCTCCTTCTTTAGAATGATTTGTGATCTGCTCTCTTCATTCCAAGAAGGCTTAGTTATATTAGGAGGGGACTTTAACATACCTCTTAATCCCACCCTAGATACCTCCTCAGGCACCTACACACTAACGTACAAGGCCCTCCGCCAAATCAATCTACAACTTCAAGACCTGAGATTGCATGATACCTGGCGCACCATGTGTCCCTCCGACAGAGATTATACTTATTTTTCAGCCCCCCTACCAAAAATATTCTAGAATAGATTACTTTTTCCTTGCCCGACCAGATCTAGTATAGCTCACGCATGCTACCATAGAGCCGATGTTCTTATTAGACCACCACCCAATCACTCTTACACTGACGTTTTCTGAGTCTCACCCTCATACCAAAAGGTGGCCCTAAATCCATCGCTAATTAAGGACCCCACAGATTTGGCCTATATACAGTCCCGCATCAAATTATACTTCAAGGAAAATGCTACACCAGAGATCTCTCCCATTACGGTATGGGAGGCCCAAAAATGCGTGATCAGAGGCGAACTCATGTCACTAGCCTCCAAAGCGAAAAGGGAGAGCCAAGAGGCAATAGACACATTAATAGCTAAAATTAAAACCCTTGAAGCACCCCACAAACAGTCCAGAGCACAAGCTGTTTTGCAGGACCTACAGACTACCTGGACTCTTCTTCTAGAGGAGCTCAGAAAAAGCACCAGGCGACGCTATATTCTGGGGTAGAGGGTGTTCTATGAGCATGGCAACAAAAGTGGAAGACTGCTAGCTCGTACGGTACAGGCTTCTAAGACGTCTTCTACAATTCACCTTATACGCAGTGCTCAGGGACCCCTCCTGGCCAAAAATGAGGACATTGCAAAACAGTTTGAGCTCTTTTACTCAAAACTCTATAACTTGAAACTTGACCATCCAAACGCAACACCACTCGAATCGCGAGCCAACCGCATTCGAGATTTCTTATCCCAATATGGCCCGAAACCAATCGCAAGTGACCAAGCCAAAGAAATGGAAAGCCCCTTTACTATAAAGGAACTAGAAATTGCCCTGAAACAGATGAAATCAGGTAAGAGTCCAGGCCCTGATGGGTTTAGCCTACAGTATTACAAATCTTTCGCGAATGAACTGTCACCCAAGCTAGTGTCAACCTTCAATTCCCTTTCCAATCCCCAGATAGCAACAGGTAGGATGCTGGAAGCACACATAACTGTTTTGCCAAAAGAAGGCAAAGACCCCACTCAATTCGCAAGCTACAGACCAATATCCATATTGAACGTGGACATTAAGCTATATGCAAAAATTCTGGCCAATAGATTACTCCCCCTTATACCTGAACTTATCACTCCTGAACAGGTTGGCTTTGTCCCTGGCATGGAGGCCAGGGATAACACCATCCGTACCCTAAATCTCCACCACTGGTTGTCAAAATCTAACACTCAGGGATTCTTTCTCTCCCTTGACGCTGAGAAGGCGTTCAACAGAGTGGCCTGGGACTACATGCATGAAGTTCTGAGATCGATTGGACTCAACTCTATTATGCTTGCTCACATAATGGTTTTATATTCCAACCCCTCAGCAAGCGTAAGAGTCAATGGCCACCTGTCGGACGCCTTCTCCATAAGTAATGGCACCCGTCAGGGATGCCCCCTATCTCCCTTGATCTATATCTTGACATTGGAACCCTTACTCAACAAGCTAAGATCTAACCCAGATATTCAGGGCTTCACCATAGGGGAGAAAGAATACAAAGTCACTGCATTCGCAGATGACATTCTCCTTTCCTTGAAATACCCCCGGACCACACTGCCCAACCTACTACAGGACCTTGAACAATTTGGTCGCCTGTCGAACCTCAAAATTAATCACTCAAAATGTCATGCCCTTAATGTTACCCTTCCCCCGCAGGAAGTGCTCCATTGCCAAGAGTCTTTCCCCTTTGCGTGGAAAAAAGACACTATCACTTACTTAGGCATCCAAATCCCCAGCCGTTTAACAGATCTCTATAATCGAAACTTCGTTGGGGCCTTAACCAAGATCCAAACAAACTTCAAAGACTGGTCAAAGACTTGGGTCTCACTTGAAAGCTCTTTAATATCTGCCCCCCTACGCTTATGCCCATGAATATTACATGCACATTGGCCGCAAGACATCAAGACACACCCTCTGATTTATCCCTCACTGCAGGCCTTCAGAAGAGCCATAAGGTCTGACAACTTCTCCTCTGCCCCTGGCCCCTTGACCACTTTAAGGGGAAACCCTGACTTCCACCCAGGTACATCCAACCTATTTTTAAAACATGTCTGGCCTCACGGAGAGGTGCTGGCGCATCAATTCTTCTCAAAAGGTATTCCCCTTTCGTATGAAAAACTAGCATCCACATTGCCCACCGGCTCCTTCCCCTTCTGGATTTTTTCTTACAGCACAAACGTCCAAGGAAACGTGGACAAGAAAACTCACCCCATTTGAGTCTTTGTGCTCCCGAAAAACCCCACAAAGGCACTTAATTTCATACATGTATACCCTTCTGTCTGATGATTCTCCCATCTCTATGGATCCCTCTCGGATATCGTGGGAAAGAGATATAGAGCAGTCCCTCACCGAAGAGGAGTGGGGCACCATTTATGAGTTCACGCATAAAGGCTCTTTAAACGTAGCGATACAAGAAAATTGCTACAAGATCCTCACTAGATGGTACAGAACTCCGGCACGCCTTCATAAATTCTCTCCCACTATACTCGACACCTGTTGGAGATGTGGGCAGGCAGAGGGGACTATGCTGCAGATATGGTGGGACTGTAGACCACTTCAACTCTTTTGGAAGGAAATTCACGCTCTCATTGCACATATCACTACACACACTCTTGATTATAATCCTGTGCAATTCCTTTTACATCACACGAACCTGTCCAAAAGGGTTTACCATAGGTCCTTGGCAATGCACATGGTGAACGCAGGCAAACTGTGCATTACCATACATTGGCGCTCTACACACGTTCCGACGATCAGGGAATGGTTCATTAGGCTTTCTAGAAAAGAGGAGATGGAAGAGCTAATTCATATCTCACAGGAACGCCTAAAAATATTTACCAATACCTGGGCGTGCTGGCTTCACTTTAAGACAACTGACTGCTACCATCTCTATATACCCTAATGCGGAAAGCAACAATGTGGCAAGGAATATCCACCATCCGGGGGGAGACTTGGGAGAGGTTGGGGGACAGCCCGTAGCTACTTCGCTGATTGACGAACCTTACCTCCCCCTTTCTCCTCCCTTCCCCCTCTCTGAGAGGACCCCCTTCCCGCGCTCTAAATCACCCCCCCTCACTTCCTAACACCCCCCTTTTTTTTCTCTCTCCTCTACTCTCCCTTTACTCCCTTTCTTTCCTTCCTACTCTCTGTTTTTTCCATCCTTCTACCCTGCCTTCTACATATCCTAGACCTCAGGTCTCCTAAAAATTTTCTTGAATTCCCCTCAGGATACATACCAATTAGATCAGGGTTACCTGCTTCTTGCAGCAAAACATACACTGGCCCCAACCTCGGTGATTAGGCAAGGCTAAAGATCCCATGGTGACAGGTTTCCCTTCTTAGTGGGGCCCCCATCCCGGGCTACACATGTGATCCCAATAGGGGTACCCGGGATGGGTGGACCACATTCCCCACTAGTGGGAGTCACTGTAAAAATATAAGACGAACAACCTGAGATTGCATCAACTTTTATCTGTATGGTTATCCCTGTATAATATTGTTATCCAACAAGAATACTGTAACCCATAATGTGATGGATATGTTCTAGATGTTTTTTCAGTGTATGGTTTGAAATTTGACAACAAAATTATTGTGGAAAAAAAAAATCTTGCAGATTGAAGTAGTGGACAAGATGAACTACCTAGGAATAAACATTACAAAGGATCCCAAAGCATACATTGTAATAATTTAATCCCACTCCTAGATAAATTCAAAGGGAAAAGTAAAATCTGGAGCCGGCTCCCTCGATCGGTCGGTACAGTACTCCTGTATGTACTGCACAACTCCTAACGAAAGTGGTTTAAAAAAATAGAGGTTGTGTTTAGAGAACTAATATGGAAAGTGAAATTGGTAAGAATAAGCTTACGTGCGTTACAACTGCAAGAAAACTAAGGAGGCATGGCAGTCCACATGCTCTGAGCTACTTTTTAGTGGCACATTTGCAGCATATAGGAGCGAGAAATGCAGTAGAGGAGGGGGTTAAAAGGTGGGATTTAATACTACAGTATACCCCCCATTAATGAATAGTGGAAGCTATGGAGGCAGATTCCATGTTCTTCATGTCCCCTACGCTAGAGTTAATGTTGAGAGCATGGGATACAGTAAAGACACTCAAACAGGGGGGAGGGTTAACAGAGGTAACCCAGAAAGCAGTTCTAATGAGAGGCGTGGGAGAAGCCACAGTTTATAAATGCATGAGCTTTATTTCAATTATCATACAAAATATTAATGAGACAGCAGTGGGTGTGAAACACGGTGAAGTTAAAAACAGACAACGTTGCGATATAAAACCATCCCCTGATGTCATCCCATAAACATCATGCAAAATGCAGTCTTAACTGAAAATACATACAATGGGCTTAAAGATGTATTCTGGGAAACCGCTCAGGTTGCAAGCCGATCGCGGCTGTCTGCTAACCCTGGGGACCTCCAGATCATCTATTGCCCATGTAAATATGAATACATAATCAAACGACAGCACTCGGATTATCTCAAATAGACCTATAACATGCACCGTGGAAGATATTGGGAGCCAGAGAGAAATATGTGATCCTGGGATTCAAGAATGCAGGATGGCAATATTGCAGGCTAGCATAAGTCAGCAGCTGAGTGTAGCATATCCCCTCAGAGGGGGGGTAATGGTAATTGTAGTAGTGGCAATTGTCATTTATAGCAAGCAGGCATCACAGGCTAGCATAAGGCAGCAGCTGAGTGTGACATATCCCCTAGGTAGGGGGTAATGGTGATTACGATAGTAGCAGTAGTCACTAATAGCAAGCAGGCTTCAACAGGTAGATACAAGTCTAACAGGAGTCAAGTTCCAAGCTGGAAAGCCCTATATCAGCAGCATGTGTGAAAGACAAGCGACATATAAGGCAATGTGGCTTACCGTCCGTATCAAGAGAGCTTCAGGATAAAGTGAAAGCACTCACTGTAGTTAGACTGGATGCTGGTCACACATGCCGGCTTCTTATGTCAGATGAGGGACTGCTCAATCCATTGCCGTCCGGTGTTCAGCTACTGAAGACAGGGCCTCTGTATGGTGGCTGGCTGGGTCCTTGATGATCCCAAAGGGATAGATCAGATGCTGACTGTGGGTCCCACAGTTGCGGTGCTTCAGCAGTGGAAGTGGCGTCCTGTCACTTCTGGTCCCGAACTTGGAGCTGTAGTGGAGCTGTGTCTCCGTATGATGTGAGGGGTGATGGCAGGGAGGTGTGGGCTGCTACCAGCAGGTGGTGCTACTTTCATACAGTAAAGAACCTGTTGAGATATGGGGATATACAGAGTATACCCCTATCTGGGAAAATGGGAATCTGGAAGAGCTCCAGAAGATGGGAATAATTAAAGAATGGGAAAGATGTGGAATAAAATGCTCAAGCCAGTTATATAGGGAGGGAACCTTGAAGTAATTTCAAGAACTTAGGGAACAAAACACCATACCAAATTGGTCCTTTTACTGGTACTTACAGATCAGGCATGCGTTAGAAAAACAATTTAGAGAGAGGACATTAGAATGGAATAAGACACTGCTGCTTCAAAAAGTTATTAATACAAGAGTTCCCCGGGGGCCGTGGCCTGGCACCGTAGGAGAAGGACGCATGGAGACAGAGCTCCAAGGCTTACTAACAGAATCCGCCACCATCCTGCTTCGGATCACCACTTACTGAGGTAATATCTCCTCTCCTACCACCTCTCCACATCCTGCCGCGTCAATTAAACGCCGAGGGATCCCATTCGCCCGCTCATACCGCCGACTTTAAGACAACCCACCACACTTAAAACGAGGCCTATCGGAACCTACTTCCCCTAACCCGAGTCAGGACACTCCGGACTACTTTCCACCGGACGCTCGGCCTCGTTCGGTGGCTCTCATCCTCATCCTGCGCCGTCCTACACCTCTCCACCATCCTCTCCTCTATAATGGAGTCATTCACCACTAGGCTTCGTCCTACCACCGCCTAAGACAATCATTCGGAACCTCGAGACAGAGGTACGCAGGAAGAGGATGCCACGGTCCGGTG
>BLSH010114821.1:254050-270465 GCA_018402905.1 Glandirana rugosa | reverse complement strand
TTTTTTTTTAATATGTCTCAATATTTTGGGGGCTACCCCAATTAGAAAAAAACAAACAAACAAACAAAAAACAGTGTTGGCTCCCTCCTCCTCCTCCTCCAGTGCCACTTCCACCACCTACACCGCCACGGTCGCCACCTCCTCAATCTCCTACTCCACATCCACCTCCTCCTCCATTTTTAATTTTTTTATGTGATTTTAAGTTGTTTCCCTATCCACATTTGTTTGCAGGGCACTTGTCCTATGCCTACTCCCAGTTTGCTTCCTTTTGCAGCCCTCTAGCCCTTTCCAGGACTTTTTTAGAGCCATTTTGGTGCCCAAAAGTTTGGGTCACCATTGACTTCAACGGGGTTCGGGGTCAAGTTCGGGGCCGTACTCAAATTTTTTTGCAAAGTTCGGCCGAACCCGCCGAACTCGAACATCCAGCTGTCCGCTCAACTCTACTCATGATACATTAGTGTGATGTTCAATGGGAAGAATGCTCCTTACACTTGTGGTCATTGGGAAGCATTACCCCCTTACAGATAGCTAAAAAAAAAACAATTATGTCAGTGGGAATTTGTCTGAGAGGTAGAAATTGACCATTGCTCAAGGAACCCCTAGCAACCTCTGGAGGAACCCTAGGGTTCCATGGAACCCTGGTTGAGAAACCCTGCCCTATAGGGTTATGGTGTGATGGCGCCACTGACACCCAAAGACCAATTTTTCCGCACCTGTTTGACATGTGCATACCATTGCAATTTTTGACAGCAAGGCCGATTCTTGCTTTTATCAAGAGTGCCTCATTATTGTTATGGTGTGAAGGCGCCACTGACACCCAAAGACCAATTTTTCCGCACCAGTTTGACAGGTGCATTTCATTGCAATTTTTGACAGCAAGGCAAATTCTTGCTTTCATCAAGAGTACCTCTATAGGGTTACGGTGTGAAGGCACCACTGACACCCAAATACCAATTTCCCTACACCAGTTTAAAAGGTGCATATTATTGCAATTTTTGACAGCAAGGCCAATTCTTGCTTTCATCAACAGTACCTCTTATGGGTTATGGTATGAAGGTGCTACCGACACCCAAAGCCCAATCTACTTCTATCCAAATTCTGTGGAAGAGACACCAGAATTTATCCAAAAAATCTCTAATCTTGTTCCCAGTGCGCTACATTGTGGCCTCATTATACAGACTGGCTCCCCAATCCATTAGTTACAAAATAAAAAAAGCTTGCAGGGAAAATGTTGTTTTTTGGCTTAATAAATGCAATAATTGATGCAGAAGCTTCTATACACAGTACAGATGTGTCAGTTTACAGGTAGACTAAGGGGACCACCCAGACACTATATTGAAAGGAATTTTACCTTTTTATGCTTTCACTTTAAGCATTAATAAATCACTGTTTATTTAAAAATGAGTTTTTTATAATTTTTTTTTCATTGATACATATCCCCCAGGGCAGTACCCGGACTCCCATAACCATTGTATGCCCAGAGAGTTGCATATAAGCCTTCAAAATTGGCACTTTTGATTTTTCGCGTTCAGGTCCCATAGACTTCAATGGGGTTTCTTATTCTGTTCCGAACTTTCCACAGTGTTCGAAAGTTCTGGTGCGAATGGAACAGAGGGTCGTTCGCCCCATCCCTAGTCCTCATGTGCACACTATGCATTTGGCCCTAATAGTGGGTGTAAGCAAGGGGGTACCCCTGGAGGTTTCTACAAGTACCTGGCTTCTAATTGTCTTCTGGCTTCTAATTGTCAATTTTAGCCACCTGTTGTTGGATCCCTTCCGTAAAGTGGTGCACATGTATCTGTCCCTTTAAGAGTGTGCAATGAATGGATGATGGGCTGCTAAATAAGGAGCAGTCTCTGTTGCATTAACTGTGTCAGTGTTGAGATAAGAACAGATGGTTCAGCTCAACACTCCTGGTATGCAGAAATCCTGTCCAGATCATTTGGCGGTCTGTCGTCCTCAGGTACCTGGGACCTTTTGACTGAGTCCTCCCTAACAGGTCCTTACAAGACTCAGTCTCTCAGTTCTGGTCCTGGCTGCCTCTCTTTTGCTGTAGACTGTCACGTGAATGGGTCTTCCTAGACTCGGTCCCAGTTCAGCAAATGATCTTTGTTGCTCAGTCCTCAGGCTCTTATGGACACATTTCTTGATTGTCTCGTTAAAGACTGTGAGGTTCAAACCTTGGGACCACAGACCTGAGAATACTAGTGTCAGTCTCTGCAAGAGTAGAGGATGGAGTGTGGGATGTAGATGGCCACATTTAGTCTATAAAAGCATATTCCTCCTCATTGTCTTTTTCCTCATCTGCATCTGATGAGGTACATTGTGACCTGGTGGCTGGAGCCTGTCTGGAACAAGACAATGGTGTCTTGGTGTTTGCAGGCATGCTGATGGCTTCACTCAGAGGCAGAAGAGGATTTTGATGCCAAATCTTCAGAAGCCCTGTCCTCCCATCAGGATGGATTTGGTACACAGGAAGGGCAGGCAACTGTTTGCAGGTGGCATATTGTTGGGATCTCCATCTTAATCGTATGCTTCCCAGAGGTTCCCAGGTTTCTCAGCAGCACTTTGTCTCCCAGCTGAAGATCATATTTCTCTGTCCTTTGGCATCAGAAGCATCTCAAGCTTTCTCATATGCCATCTTTAGGTTCTTGCGTAACATAGCCTAAGTGAGTTACAGTTGACGTGCCATCTATGGAGATTCACCAATTCTCTAATCTCAATTTTTCACCAATACGGTAGTGGTATTCACCGAAAAGGGATCACATTGATGAAGAAATGATCAAGATATATTTAAGAAATATAAGTTGTATATCAGATTTATGACATTGTAGTGGTGGTGGAACCCCCCTCACTTGCACAGCAGGCTTTTGACCAAATCCTTTTTGTGTATATTGCACATACACATGGATATGGTTAAATATTGTAATTATGATTGAATCTTTATTTACTGTATATTGATATAACTTTGAAATATTGGATTTAAATGTTAAGATATACAGTATGTAGCACAGCACTCTATAACTACATTAAATACTGGAGCATTGGTTAAACTCCACTTCAACTAAAAAAAATCCTATTCACATTGGACAGTCCATTCTCCCTCTATGGACTCTTGGGTCTTTTAGGTTCCTTTGGCTGAGTGCTCTCCTCCTGAGATCTCCTGCTCTTCCTAATCTTCTTCAGCCTGCTGGAGTTCATTAGGAAGTTGGGCTATCTTTGGAAACTCCTCCACAAACCCAGTACACATCCTTAAGCTGGCCATAGATGGTTTGAATCTTGGGTGGTTTAGCAGGGAGCTGCCGAGATTCAATCCATGTATGCGCAGGCTGATTGCACCTAAGTTTGATCCATCGATTATCTTGGGTACAACCAGCATGTTGGATTTCTAGTATGCTATTATTGCCAGAAGCTATAAGTGCTAACAATAACCACAGTGTTCTTCACTTCAAACATGGCTTCCCCCCCCCACTCGATGTTCTAATGAGCCCAGTATATTTATTGGCATTTCATTTTCTGATCTCTTTACTGGATGCACAGTAGATCGGTCTGTAAAGCACCTGTCAGAATCTGCTTCTGTTATTGCTGTAGGCTCCATTCCTTTGTTTAGCATGATTTGATACAGCATCTTGTTTAGTCGTCTGATGTAATACAGACTTTCACCCAGGTGTTGGACGTCGAGCTTGAATTGGTAGATCAGATCCAAAGCTTTCCTGAATTCCTCTTGTAGCATGGCGTACAAGATGTACAAGTCTTTTGACTAAACCTGAGATTTCTGATCTGCAGCAGCTCCTCTTAAGGTCTCAGCATTGCACTGTATCTTTTGAGCTTCAAGGACATCCCATTCTTCAGGGCTTGTATGGCCTGCTTCGTCCAGGTTTCACACTGCCCCAGCCCTCACTGACTGTATCCCTGAGAAGAGTCTCAATTTTCTGTAGCCTGCCCCTGAATGGATGGCACTAGTCTGATTGCACTTGGTCATAAAGTTCCCCAGATCAGAAGTCTGCCCCTAAGGTAACCAAGGTTACTGGTGTAGAAGCTCCTTCATTGTGTGTGTACTTGAGCTCTCTGTACTTGTATCTGGCACTCTCATGTGAACCAAGCCGGCTTCAATGTTGTTATTCAGCTGCAGACTAGCCCCCTGGAAGCAGACAGGGATTCCCTTTCTCCACTCTAACAGCACATGGGCTTGGGAGGTGTCTTGATCCATTTTCAGGTCTGGTACGAACACTCTCTGATTAGGAACTAAATGAATCGCTGCTTGGTGAACTTGCTCTTCCCTCCAGATATTTCTGGGGATTATGACCACCACACTTGACTTCCAGTGGCCATTGTACTCCTCACACCACTGGATTATAGCAGCAAGGTCCATATTGGCTGTTTCTCTTGCTGCAGTGTAGTCTTCCCGGTCATGATTGCAGACTGACAGTGGTGGGAGCCGGCGGTGCGGAGAATAGTCTATGTGGACAGCTTTACCCCGGATGCCTGCATACTTAGATGTGCCTCTTTTAATCATTAACCATGTGAGCTGATGCGTGTTGTGCCTTCAATAAATGTAACCCTTATTGCTACACTTGGAGGCGCCTCTCTTCTCTGTAGCCCCTGCTGGATTTTGCTTCTAATGCCCTTGTGGAGGCTGCCATTTGTGGATGGACATTTTATGGTTACACAACCTATCACATTGCTACAATCTTTTTATATGGACTATAAACTAAAAGACTTATGAATAAATGGTTGTGGAACTAATCATCTGAGTTTCCATTATTTCTTATGGGGAAATTTGCTTTGATATACAAGTGCTTTGGATTACCAGCATGTTTCCGGAACTAATTATGCTTGCAATCCAAGGTTTTACAGTATATGATATAGCATTGTACTGACCCATATGGGATTTAATCTATATGTTGGGCTTGGGTACGTCTACCATGTCTTTCTGGAGAGTTCTTTGATGCTTTAAAAAGTGATGCTTTTAGGTAGCTACTAAGCTTGTATATCTGCTGTGTCACATGAGAAATGTCTATAGTAAAACCAATTATGATTTGAAGATATAAACTGAGGGAAACTATATGATTGTCAGTGTTTAAAACACTTGTTAACACTCCAGTATAAGCTGATGATGACCTATGAATTACCCCATTAGGAAGGCACTGTGTCTTTCCAATTTAGCAACAATGTCTTTAGCACTTAAGGTCAAGATGTGCACATAGAAGTGTAAATAAGAAAAACTCCACTCCTGATGAATAACCGCTTACTATGGGGACAGACACTGAAGAGGAGGAGTGTAGAGCAGGGGGACCCTGAAAGAGAACGATCAGGGCTGTTCTGTGAAAAAACATTGCGCAGAGCAGGTAAATATAACATGTTTGCTAAAAAATGTAGCACACCCCATGTAGGAGCTGCAGATGAAAGGGACTCCCCACTCATGCACAGCCAGGCAAACCAAATCTTAACAGGTACACAGAGTCAGAAAACTGTCCATAGCATTGTTTTTGTTGTTTATTAGGGGTCAAAAACTTGGATAGGGATTGGAAATTATGGGATGCCCACTTGACTTCAGCAAACTTCAGGGACAAATTCCTACATACAACTATATAGTCTTCTCTTCACTCTCCTCCTGCACACTCTTGGCCTCTGCTCCTGGGGGTACGTGACAGTCTCCTTGTCAGTTCAATAGTGGTCCATTACAGGTAGGAACTCAGTCCCTTAACAATAGCACATGTGGCGTGACACAGCATGTAACTTTTCCTTCTGCTTCGTTTGTGATCACTGATCCCAGCACCACCTCTTCAGGTCTTGCTTCTTTTACTAGCCCTCCTGGCTGCTTCTTCACACCACCCGATTGACTCTTCACCAGCCCACCTGGCTGACTCTCAGGAGATCTTGCAGAGGGAGGACTGAAGACTTAAGCCCACCGCTGTCTTCAAGGGAGACATGCAGCAGTCTCCCCCCTTTGTTGGTCCCCACCAGTGTTGAACTACTCACTCTGTCCTCTCCTTGCTCCCATGCCTCCAGGAAAGATTTGTCCCTTGTGTCTTTGGCAGGATCTCTCTAGCACTGAGCCCCAGCAAAAAGCAGGTCACCCCCCCCCCCCCACCCTTCAGGGCCACTGACAGCCTCCTCAACACTGCATTTCCATCTTCCACCAGACTATCCCTACTGGCATGGCTTATGTCTATTTAAGAGGTGAACTCAGTCCCCTGCCAGCCCACTACTGGGGATTGGCTAAGGCCTTCTAAATATGCATGGCAGCTCCTCCTACCTTCCACCCACTAATTCTAGAAGATTCTCCAACCTTCCAGACATCAGGGGAAGTCACCAGAGGGTTGCCAAGATGAGCCATCCAGCTATGACCTCTAATAAACCTTGTCCCAATTAAGATTCACAAAACTACAGAGTAGTAGCATCAGTAGTAGTGTCAGAGTATGGTTTGCCTACACACTAGAGGGTGCTGCAAAAAAAAACAAAAAAAAAGTTTTTCAACCACTTTGAACCTAAAAGGAAAAAAAAATGATGCACAATTTTAGTTCCCCTGTACGTACTTGCATCTTATGTTACATTTGTCATGAGAAATATGGAGCTTCCACTGCTGGCCCAAAACTGCTAGATACCTTGTTGTGTCTGATTTCAATATTTCTGCATCACAGACCAGGAACAAGCATGCTGCAAAGGAACATCACAAAGTGTCAGAATTCCTTCTCTCTATACTTGTTCCAGGCCAGAAACTCAAAAAGCATTAAAGCCAAAGAATCAGCACAGGCAGCCAGTCTGAAAAGAATAGGTCAGCAATGCTAGCCTACATAATTCTCCCATGACAGGTTTATTTCATATTGTGCCATGAAACACACGAAGAGTTCTCTGCCACTGGTCTCAGTAGCACAAAGTTCTCTAATGCATTTTTAAAATTCCTGTTTGTGACAGTTTTCAGCAAGTATATTTTTGTGTTTGCAAAATTTGATACATAATAAAAGAATTTATCTCTATAAGTTGCCAAGCTTGTTCCCTCTTTGTTGGTGATATAAATACAAAATATGTTCAAACTCATTCAGAAAATGTATGATATGCTAAAAGAAAAAACAGATAAACCCACAATGAAAGATCTGTATATTTTCACTCACAGGAGTGTAAATGATTTTATGGGATGGGTAAACTGATTTAGTCAAAGCTACCCGTACAAAGCTTAGTAAAGTTCTCCCTCTTGTGGAAACGAAAAGTAGTTCAATTCCAGATTATGCCTGTCACAAATATTTACTGGAATAAGAAGAATGCAGTTGAACTCGGGGCACAAAAACATTTAAATATATTACTTAAAGAGTAACTCCACTTTTGTTGAGAAAAAAACACTCCCCTCTGTACATTGCAAGGATTTTAACAAACGTTGTTGCAGATCCCTACCTTTTGTTATTCTGAAGAAATCCCTGTTTGTTTGTCGGTGTCCATGTGGGAAAGTAAATTTAATGGGAGTGGTTTTAAAATTCAATCAATCAGCTGCAACACCTGTAGGGCACTAATTAGGAAAGCTGCTAGGCCTGCGTCCCCTTAGACGTGATTTCCTATTGGGAGTGTCTCACCAAAAATGTTTGCTGCAGGGGATGCCTGAAATCTGACTTAGGGCAGACTTCTGGGAAAACCAGTGAGTCAATCACACAATGATGAAATTATGTTTCTGGGGGGCATTCTGTACACATTCTGTGTACAGAACACCTCCAAGTAGACATATTGCATTGCATTTTCAGAAAATTACAGAGCAGAGTAGATTGAAAAGGTTGAAAAGGAAAGGTAATTTTTAATAACATTCACTTACAACATGACGTGTGTCAGGATTGTATATGCTATATTATTTTTTTTTATTTGGTATTTTCTCCCCACAAAAGTGGAGTTACCCTTTAACCACTTGCCCACTGGGAATTTATTCCCCCTTCCTAACCAGGACAATTTTCAGTTTTCAGTGCTTTCACAATTTGAATGACGATTACTCAGTCATGCAACACTGTACCCATATGACATTTTTGTCCTTTTTTCACACAAATAGAGCTTTCTTTTGGTGGTATTTAATCACCACTGGGTTTTTTATTTTTTGTGCAATAAATGAAAAAAGATTATTAGTAATTTTTCTTCATAAATTTTGACCAACATTTCATTTTTCCTTTTTCTTTCCAAAAATGTTTATTTGAAGATTATACAGTTATACAGAGTGTCCAAACAGAAATACAATAGAATGTATGAGCAAATATGATACATATATAAAGTGGATCAGTTGGAAACATTGAGATATATTGACAGTTAGAATTCTGGAAACCTGTATAATCTTAAGATACTCGAAATTCTGAGTACATTAGGGGTGTGTCATAAATAAACACAGAAAATATGGATCTAACCAGGTTAGTTTCAAGTTGACAGCTTAATAATGGTTGATGTCAAGCCTTAAAACGTTAAAGGTCGCAAGTATAGTACTTTTCATTTATAATCGTTTGGAGTGTCTTATTACTATCATTTAAGGTATTTTTTTTTCTTTTTATCTAGCTATTGAGAGCTATGTTGTCCCTATCCCTGTGTGTGGCCAGCACACACAAAAAGAAGGGGGACATCACACAACACACAAAACACATAATCATGCGGCATGTGTCAGAAAGTTTGAACTGAATCCAATCTGACCATGTTGCAGCATATTTTGAAGGGGAGTCTTGTGCTATAGAGATGAGTTCTTCGGTTTCTGCGATTTTATTTATTTGTTTGTACCAATCCGGTATGGATGGAATTCTTGGGGTATTCCAGGATCTAGGAATGCGCATTTTAGCTGAGTTTATGAATATCATGGCTAATGATTTGCAATAATGTTGAGGACCTGCAGGATGAAGATGGAGGAGAAATTGCTCTGGTTTGAATTCTAGGGCCTGGGTAACAGGGGCGGCCCGTGCATTAAGGGCGCATGGGCGCCACCACCCTATCCCTTCCGCCACCCTCCTATCCATGCGCCCGGCCCCTTTCAGGAGGCCGGACACACGGATTCATATGGCGGGGGCGGGAGGGAGTGTTTTTTTTAAGCACCTGATTAGAGCCCGAGGCTCTAATAGGCTTCAAAAAGGGGTAGGCTCAGGGCGCAGAGAGAGCACCCCGATCCCACCCAATTGTGTGACCATAGCGAATGAGTTTTTGCTATTTTCACACTGCAGTGCCTCCCCGCCAATCAGGAGTCAGGTCATTGAAACCTGTTTCCAGATTGGCCAAAGCACCAGGTGATCCTATTGGATGCCTGGTGCATTGGAATGGGTTGGGGAGACACCGGAGCCGCTGCTCACTGTAAACCCTGGAGGAGGAGAAGAAGAGAGGAGAGCACAATGCACACCAAACCACACTGCATGCCCTGAACAAGGGGGGGCAGGGGAGGATAGCAGCTGTCAGTGCCCACTGCTTCGAGCCCCCAACGACCCCAGGTGGGGGGGGGGTGATTGCATGCACGCTGAACAGCCTACCCTATCTGGGGCTCTGTATACTCCTATTTGGGGCTCATTATACTCCTATCTGGGGCTCTGTATACTCCTATCTGGTGACTCTGTATACTCCTATCTAGGGTTTTGTATACTCCTATCTGGGACTCTATAAACTCCTATCTGGGACTCTATATACTCCTATCTGGTGGCTCTGTATACTCCTATCTGGGGCTCTGTATACTCCTATCTGGGACTCTGTATACTGCTATCTGGGGCTCTGTATACTGCTATCTGGTGGCTCTGTATACTCCTATCTGCGGCTCTGTATACTCCTATCTGGGTCTGTATACTGCTATCTGGTGGCTCTGTATACTCCTATCTGTGGCTCTGTATGCTGCTATCTGGTGGCTTTGTATACTCCTATCTGGTGGCTCTGTATACTCCTGTCTGGGGCTCTGTATACTCCTATCTGGGGCTCTGCATACCCCTATCTGGGGCTCTGTATACTGCTATCTGGGGCTTTATCCCCCAAACATATCAGTATTAAAACAGCCTGCTGTCGTTTCCCCCTGGATGTGCTGAAGTTGGTGGACCAGGTGTTACGCTGACCGGATGAGGAGGTGGTAGAGGAGGAGGGAGTGGAGTAGGAGGAGGAGGCAACAGGAGGCAAAGAGAAATGCCCTGCAATCCTCGGTGGCAGAAGGACATGTGCCAAATGGCTAGCCGCCTCAGGCCCACCCATCACTACATTTGCCCAGTGTGCAGTTAGCGAGATATAGCATCCCTGCCGTGCTTACTGGTCCACGTATCAGTGGTTATGTGGACCTTTCCAGAGATGGCGTTGCGCAGTGCACACTTGATCTTGTCCCTGACTTGTTTGTGCAGGGAAGGGATAGCTTGCCTGGAAAAGTAGTGGCGGCTGGGAACCACGTACTGTGGGACAGACACCGCCATCAGGTTTTTAAAATTGTCCGTGTCCACCAGACAGATTGACAGCATTTCAAAGGCCAGGAATTTTGAAATGCTGGCATTCAGGGCCAGGGATCACGGGTGGGTAGGGGGGTACTTCCTCTTTCTCTCCAGTGTTTGGGAGATGGAGAGTTGTAAGCTTTCATGGGACCATGTGGAAATGCTTGGGGACGGTGGCGGACATGGTGGCGTTGCTGTCACATCGTCTGTTTGCTGGGTGGCAGGGGACACTGGCACTGTAGAGGTGGAGGAAGAGGCCGAGGCAGCAGTAGAAGAGGAAGCAGGAGGAGCCCGGACCTTTCTTGGATTTTGATGTCCTTATTCCACTGCAGCTCGTGCTTTGCATGTAGATGCCTGGTCATGCAGGTTGTGCTCAGGTTTAGAACATTTATGCCTCGCTTTAGGCTCTGATTGCACAGAGTGCAAACCACTCGTGTCTTGTCGTCAGCACATTGTCTGAAGAACTGCCACGCCTGAGAACTCCTTTGAGCTGCCTTTGGTGTGCTAGGTCCCTGGGTGTGGTGGTTAATAGCAGGCGTACTGTCTAGGGGACGGTCGCTCCGCTTTTACAACCTGCTTCCTCTTTTGCTGTGCTGGTGCCTCTGTGCGACCACCACCTCTTCCTCCACACTGCACGCGTCACTCGCATGACCTTCATTCCATGTGGGGTCTAGGACCTCATCATCCTCCACATCATCTTCCACCCACCCTTCACCACTACCCTCCTTGTCAGTCTGCACACTGTGGAAAGCCGTAGCAGATGGCACCTGTGTTTCATCATCATCATCAGAGATGTGCTGCGGTGGTGTTTCCATGTCCTCATCCTGAAACAGAAGTGGTTGGACATCGGTGCACTCAATGTCTTCCACTTCTGGGGCAGGGCTATGTGGATGGCCCACGGAAAGCACACCAGAAGAGTCATCAAAAAGCATAAGAGACTGCTGCATGACTTGGGGCTCAGACTGCTTGGCTGATTTACAAGGGGCTGAGGTGAAAGACAGATGGCCATGGGGTTCAGGTGCCAACTCTGAGCTTTCATCAAGGGAGGGTGGGAGACAATGTGAAGGAACTATCGTCTGTACTTGTTCTGGCCTCACCATTCGTTGAGCGGCATTCGGGCCTACCATATAACGTTGAAGGTTCTCTCGGCTACTGGCACCTGAGGAAGGTATTTCACTTGTGCGTGTAGCTGGCACAAATTGACCACGTCCTCTCCTTGCAACAGGAATTTCACCAACATCACCAACACCAGCAGGAACAGCAGCACCACAACCATGTCCCTTATTTGACGCTCTCCTCATTCTGGACGCAAATGTACTATGTAGCACTATTTATTAATAATAAAAAAAGAATAATAAATTATTATCCGTTTTTTTTTTTAACCAGCAATGTAGATGCACTTTTTATTTTTGTGCAAGAAATGCACCGCTGGCCGCAAATGTAGTATTTAGAATATTTTTTTTTTAAACCAGCAATGTAGACAAACTTTTTATTTTTGCGCAAGAAATGCACAGCAAGGTGCAAATGTACTATTTAGCACTATTTATTAATACAAAAAAAAAAGAATAATAAATTATTATTCTTTGTTTTAAAACAGCAACGTAGACACACTTCTTATTTTTGTGCAAGAAATGCACCGCTCACACCAGCAGCAGGAACGTCTCAGTACACCAGTATGAGATGATTTTAGAACGCTAATCTGTCCCTCACAGCACCGATAGATACCTGTCCCTACTACGGTATGAGATGATTTTAGAACGATAATCTGTCCCTCACAGCACCAACAGGAACCTCTCCCTACACCAGTATGAGATGATTTTAGAACGATAATCTGTCCCTCACAGCACCGACAGGAACCTCTCCCTACACCAGTATGAGATGATTTTAGAACGATAATCTGTCCCTCACAGCACTGACAGGAACCTCTCACTACACCAGTATGAGATAATTTTAGAACGCTAATCTGTCCCTCACAGCACAGACAGGAACCTCTCCCTACTGCAGTATGAGATGATTTTAGAACGATAATCTGTCCCTCACAGCACTGACAGGAACCTGTCCCTACTGCAGTATGAGATAATGTTAGAACGATAATATGTCCCTCACAGCACCGCCAGGAACCTCTCCCTACACCAGTATGAGATGATTTTAGAACGATAATCTGTCCCTCACAGCACCGCCAGGAACCTCTCCCTACACCAGTATGAGATGATTTTAGAACGATAATCTTTCCCTCACAGCACCGACAGGAACCTCTCACTACAACAGCATGAGATGATTTTAGAACGCTAATCTGTCCCTCAAGGCACCGACAGGAACCTGTCCCTACTGCAGTATGAGACGATTTTAGAACGCTAATCTGTCCCTCACAACACCGCCAGGAACCTCTCCCTACTGCAGTATGAGATGATTTTAGAACGATAATCTGTCCCTCACAGCACGGATAGGAACCTGTCCCTACTGCAGTATGAGATGACTTTAGAACGATAATCTGTCCCTCACAACACCGCCAGGAACCTCTCCCTTCACCAGTTTGAGATGATTTTAGAACGCTAATCTGTCCCTCACAGCACCGATAGGAACCTATCCCTACACCAGTATGAGATGATTTTACTTTCAATAGGTTTTTTATTGTTTTTCCAAAGGAATTAGAAGCAAAACAATACAGGTAGATCATAGATGATAGTAACATTTGATACAGCAAAACAACATAGGTCAAAATCTGGAACAGACTTGATGGACCGCATGATTCTTACTGTTATATCTTGAGGGTTCCTATTTAAGATTTATTACCCCTATCTGCTACATAGAGATTAGGGTTTAGGCTTTGACCCTGGCACCCCATATGGGATCAAACTGTGCCGTATGGGTCTACCCACTGCCCTTTTTACCCTTGACAAATCGAGTGCCTCAAAGAAGAGGACCTAAGATCAGGGGCCATCAAGAATATGATCGTACAAATTCAGTTAGGAGGAGAATAAGAAGAGAAGAGGGTGAGAAGATAGAAGAGAATATTGTTGCCTGTCAAATGCTAGCGATAAGTCTCAGCAAAGAAGGGTTAGAAAGGGAAGATCCCGCAAGCCAAACTCCAGGACCAGACCGATTCATTTTTGAGCTGGGAGCCCAGGTATAATGGGCAGACCCACATAGGCTGCCCAGGGTTCCCAGATGGCTTCAAATTTCAGAACTGTGTCTGTGAGAGAGCTACATTTTCTCCTGAGTCATTATCCATGATATTTTACGTTTAGCAGCCGCAAGGGACACTCTCGGCGTTTTCCAAGCCTTTGCAATGGTCAATTTGGCTCCTAATAGAATAAAGTGGATTCATTTTTGGGTGCTTTTAGGCATTTTGGGTAGATTGGCATTTAGAAGAGCAATGGCTGGAGATTTTTGGATTTGATGATTGGTTACCCTGGCTATCAATTGGAAGATTTTTCTCCAGTAAGAGCTAGTCTTTGGACATTCCCACTATATGTGGGATATTGAACCTCTCAGTTGGCACCCTCTGAAGCATAATGGGCTTGCTGAGGGAAACATGGTCGCTAGTCTCAGGGGAGTTAAATACCACCTGGTCATTATTTTGATGCTAGCCTCCATCAGCGGGATACTAATTATACCTTTGAAAGATCTGAAAAATGCTGTGTGCCATTTCTCCAGATCCCAATCTATTTGGAAGTCCTCTTCCCAAGCCAGCATGTAATGACATTTATTATCTGGGAGGGCAAGTGACTTATATATGATGGATATGCCACCTCTTTGATCCAAAGCTTTCCCGCACTATTGCTCGTAACTTGTTATTGTTCGAGTTTTAGTGTTATCATTCCAGACTTTTTGAAGGAAGTGGAGGATTTGTCTGAACCTGAATTGTTCGGAGGTAGGTAGTTCCAACTTTCTGGTCCAGTGACCTATGGGGAATGGTCCCGAAACTGATAAGAAGTGGCCTATTCGGTACAGTCCCTTATCCAGACACCACTGGAAGGCTTTTATATCCAAACCCGGTGGAAAGTTAGGGTTGTTTAAGATGTGAGATAGAGGGTGACATCCCGAGACCAAGGCAGAGGAGTTGCGTAGCCCGTCCCAGAAAGATAAAGATTGTGAAAGGACAGGTGAGAGGACAACTGGTCATTCCCTGGCTGAGACCCATAGAAAGAAGTCTATAGTGTGGGATGGGATAGCTTGTCTCTTCATTTGTATCCAGTCCGGCTTCTCAGTTCTGAAATATATAGCAGAGAGTTGGGCCAGTCTGGCTGCCTGATAATACCACAGGAAGTGTGGAACTCCCAGACCCCCTTTCTTTCTGGGTTGGAATAGAATATTCCTCCTAAACCTAAAGCCCGATACCCCCCAAATAAACCTCACCACTTTTCTCTGTAAGGCTGCTAGGTGATCTTTTCTAATTGTTATTGGAAGGTATCTGAAGAGGTATAGAATCCTTGGGAGCAGGGTCATTTTGACAGAATGGATCCTACCCAGCCAGGATAATTCCCCTTTAGCCCAAATTTTGAGGTCTAATTCTAGTTTTTTATACATGGGGGGAAATTGAGATCGTAAATTTGGTCTATTTTTGCTGGCAGTGTGATTCCAAGATATCGGATAGCCTTCTCACTCCACTTAAACTGGAATGATTCCCTTAATCCTTCTACTATTTCACTAGGGAGTGTAATATTCAGAGCTTGAGATTTCGAGAAGTTTACTCTAAGGCCTGAAATTTTGGTAAAATTGTCTAGAGTTTTACATAAGTTGGGGATAGACGTGGTTGGGGAAGTTAGAAATAGTAAGATGTCGTCGGCGAACAAGCCACATTTATGGGACTGAGGGCCACATGACACTCCTTGAATATCGTCGTTGTGTCGTATTGCTACCGCTAAAGTCTCGATTTCTATTGCCAATATCAAGGGGGACAGAGGACATCCCTGTCTGGTCCCCCTTGCTATCCGAACAGGATCCGAATAAAGCCCCTGGAGTCGAATCTTGGCTGTTGGGGATGAATAAAGGGCCTGAACTATATTTATAAAACGAGTGTCAAAACCCCATCTTTTCAAAAGAGACAAGATGTAGGGCCATGTCACCGAATCAAAGGCTTTATGTAGGTCTTTGTTTAGGGCCCCTGTCCCAATTATAATGGAGTAGTGAGATTATATCTATAGCTCTTCTGATTTGGTCTGGCTTTTGTCTGCCAGGTATGAAGCCCACGTGATCCTTGTGTATGTATTGGTTAATAAATGCTGCTAATCTATTGCTTAGGATATTGGTCATAATTTTGACATCATTGTTGATGAGAGATATAGGCCTATAATTCTCCACCTCTTCGGGATTTTTATCTGGTTTCGGAATGATAGTTATGAAGGCTGTGTTAAGCTGGGGGTCTAGTGGGGTTCCTGAGAATTTAGCATTAACAAAGTTAGCTAGGTGGGGGGCTAACGTATCTTTGAATGTTTTGTAGTATATATTTGAAAAACCATCTGGGCCTGGGGCCGAGCTGTTCTTGAGATCTTTTATGGCTTCCGAGATTTCCTCCTCTGAGAAGGCTGCCTGTAGGCAGTTTTTGTGATCCACTGAGAGAGAGGGTATAGGTAGGTTGGCAAGATAATTTATAATTTCAGAGTCCAGTTGTTTCGTGGTGGGGCTGTATAGTTTGGCATAAAAGTCATAGAAGGCCTTAATTATCCTGGCCGGGTCTGCAGTGGAGTGAGACCCTGAAACTTTTATCTTTGGAATGGGTAACATTTAGAGTTGAGTGAACCCGAACTGTAAAGTTCGGGTCCGTACCGAACTTTTGGGTGTTCGGGACTCGGACCCGAACCCAGACTATTCAAAAAAAGTCCGTGTTCGAGTCCGGGGTTCTGGTATTTTATTCCACGTGTTGAAAAGCTGCCAAGGGCAGCCAATCAACAAGTGCTTCACTGATTTTCCCTAGAAGCCATCACAGCCATGCCTACTAATGGCATGGCTGTGATTGGCCAGTGCACCATGTGACCCAGCCCCTATATGGGGCTGGAGTCACCGTGCTGCATGTCA
>BLSH010114821.1:223735-239830 GCA_018402905.1 Glandirana rugosa | reverse complement strand
CTGATTCTTCCAGCACTTACCTGGTGGTTCAGTAATGTAATAAGCCTCACTAACTAAAAGGAGAACAGGGAGTGTACAGGGCAAATAAATGACTTGACAGATGAAGCCATGGTTTGCATATTAAAGAACCCTTGGATCCCAAAACTAGAATTATAGGCAAACAACTGAAAGTACATGTGAATCACACATTTTTAACTTCTATACCAGAGTGAATACACGTTAATGTTTTATTAATCAATCCTGCCACCTGGTGGACAAAACTCACACATACATAAAATATGCCAAACAGGCTCAGTGTAGACGGGCTTTTCAACAACTTAACCACTTCACCCACCAGAAGGATTTCCCACGTTAGGGCACTTTTTGGGATTCGGCACTGCGTCACTTTAACTGTCGTGTGACGTTGTACCTAAACGAAATTTGTGTCCTTTTTTCCCCCCACAAATAGACCTTTCTTTTGGTGGTATTTGGTCACCTCTGCATCATTTCTGATTGCCGCTATAAACAAAAAAAGAGCGACAATTTTGCAAAAAAAAAAAACAATATTTCTTACTTTTTGCTAAAATACAAATCCAAAAAAAAATATGTATATATAAAAATGTATTTATCGGTATTTATTGGCCGATTTATATTCTTCCTCATATTTTTGGTAAAAAAAATTGCAATCAGCGTTTATTGATTGGTTTGCGCAAAAGTTTCCGCGTTTACAAACTATGAGAATTAATTTCTGGCGTTTTTAAATTTTTTTTTCTTTACTAGTAATGGTGGCGATCTGCGATTTTTATCGGGACTTTGATATTGGGGCGGACATGTCGGACATTTTTGACACTTTTTTGGGACCATTGGCATTTATTCAGCGATCAGAAATTTAAATATCCACTGATTTCTGTATAAATGTCATTGGCAGTGAAGGGGTTAACCTGCAGGGGAGATCTAGGGTTAACTGTGTTCCCTAGGCGTGTTCTAAGGGGGCTGGGCTTTCAGGGGCATAAGAGATCTAACTGATCCCAGTGACAGGGATCAGTAGATCTCTTACATGCCGCCTGTCAGAACGTGGAACCGCCGTGTTTACTTTCTTTCCCTGTAGCAGCTCATCGCGGCTCGCCAACGGACATCGGGTCCACCCAAGCTGTGGGCACACTCACGCAAAGTGCCGCGGGCATGAGAGCGCGTCTCCGGTGCGCTCTCGCCCCCTAGCTGCGCGTCCACAAATTGCCATTTATTTGCGGCGATTCGCGGAATACATCCACACTGCCGCAGTAAAAAGGCAGTGCGCAGTCGGGAAGTGGTTAAAATACATTATGTTGTCAAAAGTATTGGGACACTTGCCTTTACACACACACATGAATGTTAATGGCATCCCAGTCTTAGTCTGTAGGGTTCAATATTGAGCTGGCCCACCCTTTGCAGGTTTAACAGCTTCAACTCTTCTGGGAAGGCTGTGCACAAGGCTTAGGAGTGTCTATGGGAATGCTTGACTATTCTTCCAGAAGCGCATTTGTGAGGTCAGGCACTGATATTGGACGAGAAGGTCTGGCTTGCAGTCTCTGCTCTAATTCATGTCAAAGGTGTTATACCGGTTTGAGGTCAAGACTCTGTGCAGGCCAGTCAAGTTCCTCCACCCCAAACTCACTCATCCACGTCTTTATGGACCTTGCTTTGTACACTGGTGCGCACACTTGTTAGAACAGGAAGGGGACATCCCCTAACTGTTCCCACAAGGTTGGGAGCAAGAAATTTTCCAAAATGTCTTGGTATGCTGACACCTTAAGATTCCCCTTGACTGGAAGGAAGGGACCAAGCCCAACCCCTGAAAAACAACCCCACACCATAACCGCCCTCCACCAAACGATTTAGAGGGGTGGTCCAATACTTTTGGCAATACAGCGTGGATGAGGGTGTTTGGGGTGGAGGAACTTGACTGGCCTGCACAGAGTCCTGGCCTCAAACCAATAGAACACCTTTGGGATGAATTCGATTGGAGACTGCGAGCCAGGCCTTCTCGTCCAACATCAGTGCTTAACCTCACAAATGCGCTTTTGGAAGAATGGTAAAACATTCCCATTGATACATTCCTAAACCTTGTGGACAGCCTTCCCAGAAGAGTTGAAGCTGTTATAGCTGCAAAGGGTGGGCCAATTCAATATTGAATCCTAAGGACTAAGACTGGGATGCCATTAAAGTTCATGTGCGTTTCAAGGCAGGTGTCCTAATACTTTTGACAATATAGTGGATATGTGAACCCTTACCTTGTAAAACAACCCATTTATCTTAAAAATAGGAATGCAAGTCAAAGTGTTTATATATCAAAAACATGATGAATACTTTTTTGATCACTTGACCTGCCACATCACATAAATACCAAGTGATCACTTCAGACATCTGTTCTCAGTAGCATAAGGGCCATAGAGAGGAAGGGGTGAACACTGCAAGGGGGCTTTTTAGAAGTAGGCAGATAACAGTAGTACACAGATTTAATCAGTTAAAGGCTTCTTTACAGAAGGGCATGTTGGCACAAGGCTGACCACTGGAGTACAAACAGGCTGTGCTCCCAAGAAGAATACAAAGAAGACAACTGAACACGATGGGATGGATGTGTTTCCATGGCAAGCGTAGTCTGTTTTGTAATCTGAAAAGAGAGGGACTCAGGGGCGTAACTACAGGGGTTGCAGGGGTTGCAGTTGCAACCGGGCCCCATGCTCTAGGGCAGCCTTTCTCAACCTTTTCAACACAGAGGAACCCTTGAAATAATTCTCTGGTCTCGGGGAACCCCTGCTAAAAATGTAAAATCTACAACTCATGATACATTAGTGTGATGGCCAATGAGAAGAATGCTCCTTACACTTGTGGTCATTGGGAAGAATTACCCCCTTCCAGATAGCTAAAAAGATCAATGGCATCTTTGGGAATTTATCTGAGAGGTTGCAATTGACAATTGCTCAAAGAACGCCTAGCAACCTCTGGAGGAACCCTAGGGTTCCATGAAACCCTGGTTGAGAAACCCTGCTCTAGGGGATAGATTGGTTACTCTATATGCTGCCCCGACCGCCCCTTCTATCCAGTTCACTTTTCTGCCGTTCCTGGGTCAGTGTGCTCCCCTGCCCCCCCCTCCTCTCTCCTGCCATCTGCTGTACTGGGAGATTGAGGGCTGAGGTTTGTTTAGACCCCTGATATCTCATAAAAGCCCCCAACAGGGCTCCTAAAAAAATGTAAAAAATAATAAAAAATAGAATTGTAAAAAAAAATAAAATTAAATGGTAAAAATAATAAAATTAAAATAACAACAATTAAAAACTGACACCAGTGAGGGAACTCAGGATTGCAAAGGTCACACTTGCACCCTGGCACTTCACCACCGTGGGGAGGCCCGAAGATGGCAGAAAGGGGGCCCGTGGCAGAACTTGTGAAAGGGTCCCGCCATGAGACCCTAATAAAGGGCCCCGCAACAGGAGTAAAGGGCCCCAGGATCAGTGGGAAAAGGCAAGGGCCCTGGTCAGAGGGGCCCTTCATAATTTCTTGCACCGGGGCCCTGAAGGTTTCAGTTACGCCTCTGGAGGGACTGGTAGGATCACCAGGTATTTTACACAAAGGAAGTAATGCAAAGAGAAAAGCATACTTTTTAATACAAGTACATGGTACAATATCAGGAATATGAAATGTTAAGGTAACATACACCTTAACCCCACTCAAGGCTAAAATCAGGAAAGTCTGAAAACAGTGTATATACTCTGTGTAGACTGCATACACTCTTTGGGAAGAAATCGGTTTGATCCCCAAATACTAAGACAGAACGGAGATCTGTCAATGTAAACAGACAGATCTCCGTTCTGCCAGGGAAGTGGAGAGAGATCTGCTGTTCCAAGTAATCCGAAACAGCAATCTATCTCTACTCCCTGTCAGCCCAGCCCCCACACAGTTAGAAACACCTCCCTAGGGAATATTTAACCCCTTGATCGCCCCCCTTGTGTTAACCCCTTCGCTGCAATGACATTTATAATCAGTGGCAATTTTTAGCTCTGATTGCTATGTAAATGTCATTTGTCTAAAGAAAGTGTCAAAAGTGTCCGTTCTGTCCGCCCCAATATCGCAGTCCAGCTAAAAAAATGCAGATCGCTGCCATTACTATTAAAAAAAAAATAATAATAAAAATGCCATAAATATATCCCCTATTTTGTAGATGCGATAACTTTTGCGCAAACCAATCAATAAACGCTTATTGCAATTTTTTTTTTTTTTTACCAAAAATATGTAGAAGAATACATATTGGCCTAAACTGATGAATACATTTGTTTTTTTATATTGTTGCTCTTTTTTTATGGCGCAAAAAATAAAAACTGCAGAGGTGATCAAATACCACCAAAAGAAAGATATATTTGTGGGAAAAAAGGACATAAATTTTGTTTGCGTACAGCATCGCACGACCGCACAATTGTCAGTTAAAGCAACGCGGTGCAAAAAGTGTTCTGGTCAGGAAGGGGGTAAATCCTTCCGGGGCTGAAGTGGTTAAAGTGGAACTTCACTCTCTCAATCGACATTGACTATTTTTAATCCTTATGCTACTAGCCTTAGTAAATCAAAAGAAAGGTAAATTATATTTACTTTTTAAAATTAAACTTTTTTTTACATTTTTTTCAGTTACTTCCAGGTTTCCAGGACTGAGCAAATGATGTCATACATCCCGGGTCTTCAGGAGAGAAGGAGGAGTTTTTTCAGCTAGCACACCCTCCTGCATGCATGCCTGAGCCAAGGGCAGATGGGTCCCATGAAGTACATGAATCATCTGCCCTTACTCAAGATGGCCACAGCCAGAAATGCTAGGGGGTGTTATTCAAAGTGATTTCTCAGCAAAATAAAGCATGGAGACATGGGTGGATGGGGGAGTTTGCTTTGAATACTAAAAATTTATTAAATTGTGTTTTTGGTTTCTGGTGCTCAGATGTATTGTAGTTCCATTTTAACTGAGTTCTCCAACGCAATAAACATAAATTTGGAGCGGAAATGGGATATTCTGGAGTAAGCCAGACCAAAGTTGAGGATCTCACATTATGAGTTTTTTGGGGCGAAGACCTATATCTTGCAAGCTTATTAGCAAAAATGTAAGGGTTGGCATTCCAGGCAAATATTTTAGCTACCTCACATGATGAATATAAAAGATTAAATATAAGGTTCTTAACCTTACAGGTCTACACGTTCGGTGGGGAGGGAGAATTGTACTTGGGGACAGACTGACCTGGAAGGGGGGGAACCAAGACTGTTGCTGGGATTCATAGAATTGTGGCTGTTGGTTGTGCTGGGGAGATGGCATTTGGAGAGGGAAAAGATTTGTCCTGAGAGGAGGAGTATGAATGGGGAAATTTCTGCAAAGAGGGGGATTTGAGGGAAGAGTGTTAATGTTGGGGGGGGGGATTTAGGGGAGTAGAGGAATTTTGCCAGGCATAAGGATTTGTGCTGGGAAGGAGGATTAGGATGGGGATGAGAAAATTTGTGCAGGAGGGAAAAGGTTTGGTGAGTGAGATGGTTTGTGCTGGGAGGAGAGGATTTGTGCTGGTGAAGAAGGAGGGGGTGGGGGTGGGAGAGGATCATTGCTGGGAGGAGTGATTTGAGGGGAGAGATTTGGGAAAGGAGAGGATTTGTGCTGAGAGAGGCAATGGGAGGGGGTATTTTTGTGCTGGCAGGTGAAATTTGGGAGGCTTAAGTCCGGGGAAGGTGGTTGGGAGAGGAAAGGATTTGTTCTGGGGGGAGAATTTGTGTTGGGGGGATTTGGTTGTAGATGATTTATGTTGAGAAGTGGGATTTGGCGCATGGAGAATTTCTGTCGGGAGGAAAGGTTTGGGAGTGAGAGGATTTGTGCTGTGGGTGGATTTGGGCAAGAGAGGATTTTTGCTAGCAGGGGGAACTTGTGAGGGGGATTTGTGCTGGCAGGTAGGACTTTAGGGGAGAGGGGCAGTTCTGGGAGGGGTTTTTTTTGGGGGGAGGGGGATTTGTGCTAGGAGATTGAATGGATGATGCCAATCAGCTGCAGCCACTGCTCAGTGTATTCTGACAGTGTATAGCACCGCTGTAAGAATACAATTCCCCCAAATCTTTCATCCAGCTTTTTTATGTGAATGGAAGAATCAGTTTTTTTTTTTTTGTTCAGCCAAACCATTGATGGGGACACACTGCTTAACAGGCGCCTGCACTAAATATATAGAGCGCTACCACCGAAGGAGCCACTGGTGATAATGGGTCCTCTGTTCTGCCATGACTAGCGTAGCAATCCTAGCCAGTTGGACTTGGTTCCTTTTTCCACAGTGCCCCAAGTGATGCTTCTGACTAGGGCATGAAGGCTGACAATCACCCCTCTCTTGAACATTATGACTCAATAGTGGAATAGGCGTATCCAGTGGTCTCTTTGGGGTGGCGGAAGGGGTATTTCAAAAAGGCTCAAACCTATTCCTCTTTCTTGTATGCCAGCTTGATCGGAAGCTGGCTGAAGTAGTCAGGCACCTGGCTGATTCTTGGAAACTTCTCGGTGACCTTGATCAATGCTTTTCTCCCTTTGGTGGACTTGGGCATTGACACTTGTTTTAAATTTAGTCAAAAGTCTTCAAGAGGAGCATGATAGGCTTAATTCTCCTAAAACCTGTCTCGCTCAAACCTCATCTACTGTGCTAGGGTTTATACCTTTTTAGCAGCAGCTGATTGCATTACCTTGTTAAGGTGCCGCAGACAACTTCTCTCCCTCATTCTGGTAAATATGTTCAAACTGGTACACAAGGTCCAAAGTAGACTTGTGCATGGCTAAAAAATTAGTTTTTTTTGTTTTTCTGATATTTGGAAAATTCAAAAAATTCGGAATACCTGATATTGCAGCAGCTGACTTATCATCGGTTCATCATTGTGTATAGTAGCGCGAGGGCTAATTCACAGTATTATTATAATTTATAATTTAAAATAATAAATCAATAACTTATTATTTCAAATGTTCTTCCTTATTTCCGAAATTCGGAAATTCGGAAATAAGAAAGAACATTTGAAATAATAATAATAAATAACTATTAAATTATAGGTATTGGAATTTTCTTGAAGGTATGGCTATTAGTGATAAATTTCATATTTAAGTTCACTAACAGCCAAACTTTCAAGGAAATTCCAATACCTATAATTTAATAGTTATTAGTTAGTTATTATTTTAAATATTCTTAGCTTTTTTCGAATTCTCCCATTTCCGAATTTCTGAATTTCCGAATTTCGGATTTTCGGCTGTTATGATTGCCGAATGACCGCAATTGCCGAATTACCGCGAATTCTCGAATTACCGTATTGCCGAATTACCAAAAATTTCCGAATTACCGCAAATGCCGAATTACCGCGAATTTCCGAATTACCGCAATTGACGAATTACCGCAAATCGGAAAAACGAAAATTCTGAAAAATCCGGAAATTGAAAATTTGAAATTCGTCCAAATTGCAGAATTCTGCAAAATTCGATAAAAACTATATTCGGAACGAAACGAATTGCACAAGCCTAGTCCAAAGCCTTCTCTGTTCTCCTGAACACATCTTGAAGGATACTTAGGTAATTATAGGCAGTAAAATCTGGTCTGCTGAGCTTTAGGTTCCAAACGGCTGCTAAGGCCGACACCCTTAAGGCCTCTGTTTCTTTTGGGCCTTGGGAATGTCCCATTTATACAAGGCCTGCTTGGCTTGCTCCAGCCATTCCTCAAAACCATCTTCACTAGTAGGCACTGGCTGGCTGCCTGAAAAGACTCAGCTTTGAGTACCAGGTCCAGTGTATTTTGGGTTATCCTTTTGGAATTTCATCCCGAAATCTCCCAAGGCGTCAATGAATTCTGGCCCTATCATGGCTACAGGCACTGGTAAGAAAGCTCCTTCTGTTGGACCTGCTTGATCTGAACTTTCTAAGCCATAGTCTAGCACATTTAGCTGGACCAGATGAGCCTCAACTTCACCAGCCAGCTATATATAAGTGCTAAGGGTTCCTTGATCTGGTTTTAAGTCCAAGGATAAATCGTAAAAAAGTACAGCGCTATTAGCACTGCACTATTTTACCATTTATCCTTTGATTATCCTTTGCATTTACGTTCTATGCTGTGCTAGCTGCTCTATGTGTTTTGGACTTTAGCACTGTATTCTCTTTTATTCATTTGGTTTTAAGTCCAGCATGTACACCTTCTGATCAGGAACCAGTGCCATCACAGCTTGGCAGTTCTGCTCTTTAGTCCAGACTTCCCTAGGGATGTTGATCACCGCACTTGACTCGCAGTGGCCATTTTCCTCTTTACACCACTGGGTGGCAGCAGCTGGGTCAATCTTGGCAGTCTTTGGCATGTCATCTTGGTGATTTGCTTGTGGATGAGCGGTAACCTGGATGAGCCCCCACTTGTAGTGAGACCCCCGAAAGAGCTGCTGGTGATGTTGGGTCCTCACCTCTGCCAAAACTCTGTAAACTGTTTGTTCCCCACCGACACACTTGGTTCTATACTAAAGATTGTTTGCACCTGTGGATTTAGGGGCTAGCAGGCTACCACTCTAAGAATGCATAGGAATGAGGGCACACACAGCTTGACTGTAAATCAATTGAATGTATTAAGGCAATTTATTGTAATACTGTGGAAAGAATCAGTGGATTCCTGTGGCTAGCAATAAAGGTGTATGTGAACATCAGGCGGCCAGGAAGCCTGAAAAAAAGCAATGCCAGGTCTGCAGTGATTTGCATATATCCACATATTTAGGAGCTACCTATGGTTAGGGACAAATGTCTGATCCTGGCTGCAATCTTTTTTGTCTAGGTTTGCTCAACTGTCCCTAACCACAAGTGACTGCTGGATGTGTGGATACAAGCAAACGGCCATGGCTCTTATCAGCCTGTTATTGCTTTCTACAGGCTTCCTGGCCACACCTGTTTGCATTCACCTGTGAACCCAGCCACAACATTCCACTGATTATTTCTGCGGGAATATGTAGTATGCCTTTAATTTCCTGTGCGAATGTAGCTTTAGACACTTTGGAGACTTCCCTAAAGGGCTTCATGATATAGGTATAGCCTAAATGTCGGTCCTAAATTTGAACCAACTTGTTAATATGTGCAGCACAAAGAGTGATTCTTAGTGTACAGTGTTAACTACCCGTTTCTAAGACAGTTTTATTTAGATAATATTAAAAAATCAGGAGATATCCATTGCCATTTATCACCTCTTAAAGCTCAATTTGTCCTGAAAAAAAAACAAAGTATAATTCACTTGGATGCACAAAGTAGTTGTGATCAGGGCTACTGATAAGCCAGTACAGTTGTACCGGGCCTGGGGTCCTCAGCTCAGCAGGGGCGCCCTGGGCAGCCTCACAGATGATCGGTGTGGCAGTGAGGGGAATTAAAAGCACCAATCTCCCTGTGTGGCTTTCAACAGAGCAGCTGACAGCCACAGGAGGCTGTCAGCTGCTTCACTGAAAGCCACACAGGGATATCGGTGCTTGTAACTTCCCCCCACCGCCGCACCGATCATCCCCGACTGCCCATCAAATGTCCCTTAATATCTCAGCCTGTGCCCTCCTCCAGCTCACGGTGTCCTACTCCGGCTCCCAGTGTCCTCCTCTGGCTCCCTGTGTCCTGTTTCGGCTCACTGTGTCCCTTTCCAGCTCCCTGTGTCCTCCTACGGCTCCTTGTGTCCTCCGTGTGCTCCTCCAGCTCCCCAGGTCCTCCCCTGGTCCCCCTCTGTGCTCCTCTGATCCCCCCTCATCCCGGGTCTATCAGGATGGAGAGCGGAGGAAGGAGCCATAAATCTGTCATTTACCAGTTCCTTCCTTTTCTGAATGAACAGAGTCAGTGATCACTGCCTCTGTCCATTCATAACTGAGCATGGTAAACTGTGTTTAACCATGCTTCAGTTTATGAACGAGGAGGAGCCTCTGCCTCCTGTTAATTAATCTTCAGAAAGAGACTGGGCAATCTGTGACCTCAATTCCTCAGTTCCTTTCCCTGTTTCAAAGGGGAGATATCTAACCAAAGCCCCCCTCCCCAACAGGGCTAATTAAAAAAGAAAGAAAAAACTGTAATAATAGTAAAAATAAAATAAAAAAGAACACTGACACTGTTCAACCCCCCCAAAAAAATAATAATAAAAAAATGTAAAAGATAAAATTGTAAAAATAAATTGATTAAAAAACTACTGACACTGTCCACTTCCCTACTGACGCCATCCACTGCCCTACCAATACAATCCACTGCCAACCCCCCCCCCCCCCCCAAAAAAAAAAAACTGTGAAAAAAAAATAAAAATAAATAAATAATAAGAATTACATTTTAAAAAATATAAATAAATACATGTATAAAAAAACGTATAAATAAATAATTAAAAAAAATACTGACACTGCCCACTGCTCTACTGGCACCATCCAGCCATAACCAACAATTTTTTCAAGGCGGGCTTGGGAGCGGCCAGGGACAGGGCCAGGGTGGGGTTGAGGGTGAGGCTGAAGGGGGCCCCATCAGGTAGGCTGTATGGGGCCCCATAATTTCTATCAGCGGCCCTGGTTGTGATGATATGTACAGTTTTACACATGTCAAAGTTGCAAAATTTTGCTTAGGCATTACGATTTGTTTTACCCTTAAGCGCAAAGGGGTTAAATATAACACCAGTTCACTGCATTTACAAACATTCACTTTGCGTATTGAACTTTTCCATTGCCAAGTAAACATTCTGCTTTTCTTTAGTATGTCAACTAGATTGTAAGTGTCATTTTTGTGTATGATAGGTAACCTAATGAGGGAATGTTATTGGTGTTTATGGATTACATTCTGCATTAGGGCCTAGTAAAGTTCAGGTCTATCTTTGCGTGAAAACATAAATATGGAATTGATCATCACCATAAACCCTGACGGTATACATCTGCTGTTATGTGAATTTTATTGAAGTAATGAACTTGCTTTTCTTCATTTAGCATTTAGCATTAGTGAGCTACAACATTTATCATAATTACTATATAAACAAAAATATTTTTTCATAAATGATGTTGTGCTAATGGATGAGGATCTTATCTAATCCTTGCAGCAAATTACCTGTAATCCAGTTTGTCTGCGCTGAGTTACCTAGGGGAAATAATTGCAATCCTTCTTCTGTGCTCTCTGAGTGTTCACAGGGGTTTTGCCAATAGGTTTTAATCCCATAATTTATCTTTGTCAATGGAGAGCAAAAATAATGCAGAGAAGAGTAAACATAGGATGGAGGAAAAGGGCTCTGCATTATTAAATACAGAAAAGCAGGTGCTTCCAAACGTATGCACATTACAAAAGGAAAAAAACAAGGGCTTTTCCCCAAATACTATTCTGAATGAAAGAATGACAAAATAAATATGCAGGGTTCAATATCTAAAAGTCAAATTTTGTTAGAAAAATTAAGTAAGCTAAATTAAACTCAAAAATTAATTTTACTGAATAACGATTAGTCTAGCAAATGTATAAAACTAATTATAAGTATAGATTTGATGCAATTTTGAATAACTTATATTTTATGCAATTTGTTTCCATAAAATGTGTATTTAAAAAAAAATCATTTAAATCATGCATAGAAAAACTGATTTCTTTCAAGTGGAAAATTAGAGACTGAGCATCATGTTTTGGTTCTAATAACATGTGTGTTCTTGGCTTGTCTGTTTTTGGAGAATTAAAATGATAAGAGCAGAAATGAAACAGCCCAAATAGGTCGCCTTAAGCTGGTTGACAGCAATGCATTACAATAATGCACATAATTGAAATACTCATTAAATCACAGTGCTATGTGTGTTTTGCTGTATTTTTTTTGTTTAGAATGTCATCCCAATGCACATATTTGGCTGCAGGGTCGGTCCAGTGCTGTAGCTGTCCTGAGCAGACTCTATGACCGAGAACTGAGCAATCATGTGACTGTTGATCACTCAGTTCTTGAGTCCACTCTAAACATAGAGCGGTGACTAGTCATCACTCTCTACTGTGCCCCTTCAGGGTTCACTAGGGGGGTGGGCAAGAGAGGGGAGAGGGGATGGTGGATGGGAGCGGTTGGCTCAGGCTCTCAGCGGTGTGCTGTGAGGCTGAGGCAGCTGCTGGTTTGGCATCTGGGTGGAGCCTGACATTATTGTTGGGATACTTCCAGTGACTGGAGTGGCTCAGTGACGTCAGTTCTGGGGAGTCCACCGTGTTACCCACAAGAGAAGTATGGCCAAAAAAGGTTTTAATCATTATGCCTCTAGCATTAGAAAATAAGACAGGATTGTATAATATCCACTTAAAGTGATTGTAAAGTCTCATTTTTTAAAATACTTTAATACATGTAATACTTACCTCCTCTGTGCAGTTGGATTTGCACAGAGAAGCCCAGATTCTCCTCTTCTTGGGTCCCTCTTTGCTGCTCCTGGCCCCTCCCTCCTAGTGAGTGCCCCCTCAGCAGCAGCTTCCTATGGAGCACCCGAGTTGAGTCACAGCTCCAGGTATCCATCAGACACGGAGCCCCAACCTCGCCCCACCCCCTCTCTCCCGTGATTGGCTGACTGACTTTGATTGACAGCTATGGGAGCCAATTGTGCTGCTGCTGTGTCTCAGCCAATCAGGAGGAGTGTCTCGGATGGCTTAGACATTCGTGGACATCGCTGGAGAGAGATGGGGCTCAGGTAAGTAATTAGAGGGTGCTGGGGGGCTGCTACACAAGGTTTAAAACAGGAAAAGGATATAAAAAGCTATCCAAGGAATTGAGAATGCCAATCAGCAGTGTTCAAACTCTAATCAAGAAATGGAAAATGAGGGGTTCTGTTGAAACCAAACCACGGTCAGGTAGAGCAACTAAAATTTCAGCCACAACTGCAAAGAAAATTATTTGGGGTGCAAAGAAAAACCCACAAATAACTTCATGTGAAATACAGGACTCTCTGAAAACATGTGGTGTGGCTGTTTCAGGATGCACAATAGGGAGGCACTTGAAGAAAGATGGGCTGCATGGTCGAGTCGCCAGAAGAAAGCCATTACTACCCAAATGCCACAAAGCATTCTGCTTATAATACGCCAAACAGCACATAGACAAGCCTCAAACTTTTTGGCACAAAGTCATTTGGAGTGATGAGACCAAAATTGCACTTTTTGGCCACAATCATAAACGCTACATTTGGAGTGGAGTCAACAAGGCCTATGATGAAAGGTACACCATTCCTACTGTGAAACACGGAGGTGGATCGCTGATGTTTTGGGGATGTGTGAGCTACAAAGGCACAGGAAATTTAGTCAAAATTGATGGCAAGATGAATGCAGTATGCTATCAAAAAATACTGGAGAAACATTTGCATTCATCAGCCTGGAAGCTGTGCATGGGATGTACATTCCAACATGACGATGATCCAAGTTGACCTGTCATTGGTTACAGCAGAATAAAGTGAAGGTTCTGGAGTGGCCATCCCAGTCCCCTGGCCTCAATATCATTGAGCCACTCTGGGGAGATCTAAAACGTGTTCATGCAAGACAACCCAAGAATTTCCAGGAACTGGAGGCTTTTTGCCAAGAGGAATGGGCAGCTTTACCATCTGAGAAGATAAAGAGCCTCATCCACAAATACCACAAAAGACTTCAAGCTGTCATTGATGTTAAAGGGGGTAATATATGGTATTAAGAACTGGGGTATGTACATTTTTGATCAGTGTCATTTGGGTAGTTTCTGTTGTCATTATGATTTAAAAAGAGTAAACACAGTTGATTGATAATAAATGGCTTCAGCCAAACACTAACCATGAGTGAAAGAAAAGTTTTTGTGTTATCATTCATTTTCTCTGAAAAATGGCCAAGAAATCATAAATTCTGCCAGGGTATGTAAACTTATGAGCACAACTGTACGTGATCCTGAACTTCCACTTAGCAAGCCGTTTCTGCTGTGATTCGCAGAAGCCGTTAAGGATGTCCGCCAGAACCCACCGATCACCGGGAAGAGAGGCTGGGCGGATCTCTGCCTATGTAAACAAGGCAGAGCTCAGTTTTGACAGCGGGGCTGTGATTAATTTTCTTTACCTGCAAAGCAGGGACAGAAAATCCATCACATCCCTTAATAAAAGCACTTCACAACGTACACAAAAACACTGGCTAGGCACACATTTAACCTTTTGATCGCCCTAGATGTTTAACCCCTTAAGCCAATGTCATTAGTACAGTGACAGTGCATATTTTTAGCACTGATTAGTATCACTGGTTCCCATAAAGTGTCAGTTAGTATCCGATTGTATGTCGCAATATAGCAGTCCCGCTATAAGTCGCTGATCACCACCATTACTAGTATAAAAAAAAATTCATTAAAAAAAATGTCAGTATATATCCCATAGTTTGTAGACGCTAAAACTTTTGCGCAAACCAATATCGCTTCAATATATGCTTATTTGGATTTTTTTTTTACCAAAATATGTAGCAGAATACCTATATTTATTAAGAAATTAGATTTTTTTGATTGGGTGTGTTTTACAGCAGAAAGTAAAAAATATTGTTTTTTTTTTTCAAAATTGTTGGTCTTTTTTTGTTTATAGCGCAAAAAATAAAAAATGCAGTGGTGATCAAATACCACCAAAAGAAAGCTATATTTGTGGGGGGAAAATGACAGACCACACCTTCCATAGAAGTCGTAATGACGAAACGTGTCAGTGCGTGACCTCACGGCAAACCGGAATCTACGATTGTGTTCCAAGAACAGACGGACCAAGTGCGGAAGCACATTGGAGGAGTTTACACAGCCTATCTGGAGCGGTGATGTAACGAGTTTACTTTTATCAATGCGGTTGATTGGGGTTTTTTTGTAAGTGTTCATTTGGCGGATTTTATTTAATAAACAATTATTAATGGAATTACGCTATGTGGAGCTGTTTGTTCTCTTTTTGGTGATCTGAGAACCTTATTACATGGGATGAGTGAGAGCGGAGTATCAGAGGATTGTCAGCAGTACATGCTCTCTTAACATTGAAGGGCTTTACTCAAGTTTGTGTCCGGTAAGTGGGCACTGCATAGGGAGTGGATCACTGGTGGTGTTTTAACGAACTTGGTGGCTGGCAATAACTATTGTGGACTGTCATCTTATCTCCTGACTCACGCGGACTCCTCACCCACTTCTTTAACAGCTGGTTTATTGATTCTGTTGAAAGCGCTGTGCAGACACAGATGGACTCATTATAATGAATGTTTAATATCATTTCATTATGAGCTAAAGTGTTTATTGCTTTCTTTATGTTGATACCTTTAGCACGGCTGCATTCATATATAAGTTTTCGAAACCCAAGTCATCCATTAGCGCTGATTGGTGTATCATTTTTACAGCGGGTTTTCTTTCTAAATACACCAGGGGTGTACATACATTTTATTTGTGTATAGCATTGCATGACTGCACAATTGTCAGTTAAAGTAATGTAGTGCCATATCGCAAAAAACGGCCTGGTCATGAATGGGAGTAAATCTTCCGGAGGTATAAGTGGTTATATTTATTTGTTTTAAACTTTTTTTTACATTTCTTCCATTGCTTTCTGGTTTGTAGCCTAGGCCAAAATGATGTCATACAACCCATAATTTTTCATGGGCATTTTTGTCTTTCATCTGGAGGAAGGGCTTTAGCAGTTAAGCAACCCCCCCACTGCATGTTTGATACCAGAAACTTGGCTTGGGTTCGTGTAAGTGAGTACGGTTTGGACTTGGAGTACGTATCAAGGTATCAATGGTTTACAAGTACGTAATACCATGAGATACAATACCGTCGGATAATTGAAACTTATCTGTACGTACCGTGGAATTTTATCTTGAGTTCACATAGACATGTGGTGTTTGACTTTATAAACTAAGTAAGAATAATAGGTGTCGTTTGAAAGTATAGGTAGGTACAGAGATACGAAATAAAATAACTCTTTAGTGAAACTTTTTCGGGTACCGTAAAGATCGACATCGGTAGAACTCATTCACGTCTACTAAGTATATCGTTAGTGAACCTTAGTTAGACGGGAATCGAGTTTGTACGTCACCCCCCCAACGAATTGACGATTTCGGGAAGGAGGTCTACTTTCTGTTTTTACGGGTACTTTTTAATACCCAACATACTGTAGTAAAACCGGATCCGA
>BLSH010114821.1:131332-160912 GCA_018402905.1 Glandirana rugosa | reverse complement strand
ACAGCAGCTCATAGTAATGATTGGCTGTATGCTAGCTGTACATGGATAAATGCAGCTCTTATGTAAACACATGCAGAGGCACATTGTTGAACAAGTGGAGTTAAAGCGATTGAAAAGTCTTGTTTTTTTTATTTATTAAACAACAAACATGTTATAATTACCTGCTCTGTGCAATGGTTTTGCACAGAGCAGCACAGATCCTCCACTTCTTGGGTCCCCCAATGGCGCTCATGGCTCCTCCCTCCCACCGGGTGCCCTCAGAGCAAGCAGCTTGCTATAGGGGCACCCAATCAGATGCACTCCTGACCCACTGCTCTGTGTGTTCATTTACACATCGAGCCACAGCTGGGCCCCACCCCCTCCATCTCCTGATTGGCTCACTGGCTGTGATTGACAGCCAATGGCTCCCGCTGCTGCCAAAAGCCAATCAGGAGTGCGAGTGCAAGGCTCCAGTGGACATTTTTGGATCAAGAGGGGGCTCGGGTAAGTCTATTTTTTATAAATGTATATTTATTGGGTTTTACAAAAGGAGTACAAAAGAAGAACAAAAATAAGTCCAGTTAACAGGTTACAACTTAGTAGCATATGTATATAACAATATAAGTTATTTAACACATGAAAAACGGAAGAGAAAAACAAATAAGGCATCAATAATATAAGAGCTTACAAATAGGGATAATGGCCAACATAGAGCAAACTTAGTATATGTAAAATGGATATCACACAGAGCTGTTGTCACTTAATGGTTAGGCCGTATACAACCGCTCAGGAGAGGGACAGAATACAACAGATATAATAATGGGGGGGGGGGTTGGAATCACACCAGGGTATAGAAGGATAAAACACATGTGTATGGATAATTAGAAAACAATAGGAGTTGGGTAAGAGAGGTAGCTAATCAGGGATTTGAGAGGTTAAACTGAGAGTCATCCCACACATCCCAAACCTAAGAAAATTGAGGTAGTGAATCGTGTACAACTGTGCTCCAACCCACATATCTGGGCAATGATTTGCAACAATTGGGAATGTGTGGGAGGATTAGGGAATAGCCAACAAAGAGGCGGCTAATAAGATAAATGCAACCAGTCTCTTGGCATGCTTGGGGATGCCCGGGACAGGGAGACCCAATAGATAATAGATAGGATCCAGGGGAAAATCCATCCCAAGAAGGCTCTGATGGAGAAACCTCACCGAGACCCAAAATGGTCGAATCCCGCGACAGTCCCAAAAAATGTGATAGTGCGTACCTGTGGCCTAATGACATCTACAACAAAGCCGGGAGACTGAAGGGTCATACCTGTGGATTACTTCTGGAGTTCTGTACCAAAAAAGAAGAATTTTATAAGCTGCCTCTATCTGTTCCACGAACCTCGAAACCTTAGAAATCAAATTCCATATCCTCTGCCATTGTGGGAGAGGAAGAGGCTTTTAAAGGACTTCAGCCCATTTCTGCATATAAGCATGACATGAGTCAGTAAGTGAGGAGGCTTCATGGAGTATTTTATAAATGGACGAGATAAGGCTAGGTTGGTATGGACCTTGGGAACATAAAAAATCAAATGCGGTAGGTTTGTCCAAAGTCAGGGATGGAGATTTAGAAGAGAAAAATGCTTAATTTGGAGGAAAGAAAAAAAAGCTGTTAGGGACCTGATATTTGTTTTGGATCTCAGAAAAAGATAGCAATTTGCGGGACAGGAGGTGTACCATGTTACGAATCTGGAAAATACCTGCTTGTGACCAGGGTTACATCCGGCTATAGGATAAACTATCTGGAATGGTTAAATAGTTCAGAAGAGGTGGGCATGGAGAAGAGAGAGAGAACTTTTAAGAACATTTTTTTCAAATAGAGAGGGTAAACAGCATAGGACCCAAGCAAAGGCTCCTTAGTTGTGACATAAATGTACTCAAAACTGACCAAAGCATAGATGTACAGGGCAGGTAACACTCATTTCTATCGCCAACCATCTGCTAGAAGCATATCGAGTCGACCAGGAAGTATCTGCCCTGAGGTGTGTGGCACAGTAGTATTTAATGATTTCTGGAGCGCCTAGACCTCCATGAGATTGAGGAGCGAACACTATGAAGCTAGCAATGCGGTGGGGCTTATTATGCCAGATACATTTGTGAAAGACTCTCTAAGAAGTTTGAGCTGCGGTATCGGGACGGTGCCAGGAAGAGTCTCAAAAAGTATAGAAGCTTTGGGAGTATCGACATTTTAAGGACATTAAGAAGAAGTGACAAAGGACAATTATCCCATTGCTGCAGGAGACGATTAATTTCCTTAAACAAAGGGGGGTAGTTGGCTTGACAAAGGGTTAAGTAGGAGGAGGTTAAATGGACACCTGAATATTTGATAGAGAAATGGCACTAGTGATAAGGAAAATTCTTTCTCAGAGTGGCAAGTAATGGGGAAGAGATATGTATAGGTAAGGCTTCTATCTTAGCTGGATTGATCTAATAGCCTAAAAGTAGACCAAAAGTCATTGTCAATACATTGTGGAGATTGGGGAGAGAGGTGTGGGGGATGGTTAATGTCTAAAGGATGTCATCGGCAAAAAGTGACAGTTTGTACTCCCTCTGTCACAAAAAGACCCCCTTAATGTTAGGGTGTGAACGAATAGCTTCAGCTAGGGGCTCTAAACATAAAATAAACAATAGGGGAGACAGGGGGCACCCCTGTCTGGTACTGTTGCTTAGAGGGAATTATAGCAACAGAAATGAGGACATCTGCACCTGAGAAAAGGAATGAGAATATAGGGCATTAAGGGCTTTTACAAATGGACCAGTAAATCCATAGTGTGCGAGGGTAGCAAACATCTAAGGCCAGCTGTGCCGATCGAAGGCTTTCTGAGCATCTAAACTCAGATTAAGGGCTGGGCGAGTGGTCTTAGTAAGAAGAGCTTTAAGGTCAATGGTGCATCTCGTGTTATCACCAGCATGTCTGGTAGGCATAAAATCTACCTGGTCTTTGTGTATAAGTCTGGAGAGTGTGTGGGTAAGCCTGTTAACTACGATTTTGGTAAAAATTTTTATAGTCAGAGTTCAATAGTGCTATGGGTCTGTAATTGTCAGGGAGTGATGGAGTTTTTCCAGGTTTTGGGATTACTATAATATGAGCATGTAAAAACTGAGGGTGAGGGGCAGTATCTTTCATCAGGGAGGTAAACAAGTCAAGTAGATAGAGACCTAAAATTGAGAGAAATGTCTTATAATAAGAGTATGGGGGTCTATCCAGACCAGGAGACTTGTGAGAAGGCAAGTCTTTAACCACAGCAGCTATTTCTTCTAAAGTAATGGTAGCAATCAGTGAAGAAAAATGGGACGGAGATAGTTTAGGAAAAGATAAGGAATGAGTCAAATTTACCTTGAGAAAAAAGGTATTGGGAATCTGCATTTAGATAGTTATATAATTTATGATAGAATTCACCAAATACCTTAGCCATAGTCTGTGGGCAGTATGTAGGAGTTCAGATTTTAGGAGAAAGTCCGGGAAGGAGTGGAAAGGATGGGTTTAAGCTTGTTCACCAACATCCTGTGGGGTTTATTGAAATCATTTTCGTAGCATTGATCGCTGTATAAATGCCAATGGTCCCAAACAAGTGTCAAAATGGTCAGACATGTCCGCCCCAATATCACAGTGCTGATAAAAATCACAGATCGCCGCCATTACTAGTAAAAAATAATAAAAAAAATAAAAACCCCCTAAATTAATTCTCACCATTCGTAAACGCGGCAACTTTTGCGCAAACCAATCAATATACGCCGATTGCGATTTTTTTTCTTGTTCAATATTTTTATTGACAGTTTTCAAAAGAAAAGTTTACAGGTAATGGAAGCACCACATATTAAGAAAGAAAAAAAGAGAGAATGGAGAAAATCCTTTAGCGCACATGCATGACATTGAATGGTTGGCTATATACAACATAAAGCTGACATATTGAAGATGACTAAGTAAGGTATATGTCCGTCTGGCGAGGAGCAATGCTCTAGTAGAGCTAAAGAGACCCATGTCTCAGGACACCCCAATGGGGACTAGCTGTGTCCAGAAGGCTGGATCTCAGGTTTAGTCCATTGCTCAGCTCGAGATGGAGGGGTTGAGTGATCGGCATCCATTCTAAGCTGGTAGGTTGCTAAGAGAATGGTTCCTAATGTCAAAGAATTTGTTATTAGCAATATGGGTAATTTAGAATGGATGTCGGTCCTATAGATTGTTGTCAAATATGCCATATGCTGGCCCAGGCATTCAAGGCTAGCTTGTCAACTTATCGGTTATAACAGTGTCATGTTGGATGGTTCCTCAGAGTAAAGCAGGAGAGTGAGAGAAAAGCGTATAGAAAAGGTTGGAGAAGGAAGATAGGAGAAACAGGAACGTTTGGGTCGACGGAGTGGGGGCCGCAGGCCGTAGGGGAGGTGAGAAAAGTATGAGATTCTGTATCACCATGGTAATAGTAGGGTTTCATCGAAGTCCGGTGGCATATTATGTTTGATCCATGGGTGCCACATTGCCTTGAACCTACAGATTTTATTTGTTTCAATAGCTAACATTTTAGAGTGGACGATCACCTTGTTTATTCTACCTTTGGTTTCAGAGAGGATCAGGGAGGGCATTTCCATTTTTTGGCGATTGTTTGCTTGGCCGCAGTGGTAAGGTGCATTAGTAATTTGAATTGAAGGTGCGATAGCCCATTAGGTTTCAGGTTCAGCAGGGCTATAGCCGGGTCTATGGGGATCGTGTGTTCGAATATTTTGGATATAAGGTCAAAGACTTTTTGCCAAAATTCGCGGGCTATGGGTCAACTCCACCAGGTGTGTTGGAAGGTACCTATTTCATTGCACCCTCAGAAGCATAATGATGTACATGAGGGGGCAAATTTCACTATCCTGGCCGGCACTAAGTACCAGCGTGAGAGAACTTTGAAGTTGGTTTTGATCGCTAGGATACTAGGTGAGGCAGAGACAGTAGCAGACCAGATACTGGTCCAGTCTGCTTTGTCTAGAGTGCGCCCTAAATCCTGTTCCCATTTAATGGTGTAGGAAGGTGGGGGCTATCAGGTGTGTCCATCAGTTGGCGGTATAGCACCGAGATGATGTCTCTAGCATGTGGCTCCTTCCTACAATAATTTTCAAATTTAGAGAATTGGGTGAGTGGGGTGCCTGTTCGAAGGAGAGGTGCGTAAAAATTTTTGATTTGCATATATCTAAATAGCTTAGACTTGGGGAAGTTATGGTCATTGCATAGCGTAGCGAATGGAAGCAGTGTGGTATTTGAGGCTAGCTTGTGCAGGCGGAAGAGGTCTGCTGCATACCAGGCCTGAAAGGAGGTGGGGGATTCCCAAGCAGGGTAAAAGGCCGGGTTCTTCAGAAAGGACAGTAAAGTATTATGTGGGGATTGTAGGTTGTGGGTCACCTTAAGTTTATCCCATATTTTGAGGGAGTGTTTGGTGATGGGTTTGCTTATAGCTTTACGATCTTTAGGTCACAGCCACAGCAAGTTAGCCACAGAAATGGGGTCTGCTTCGATTGACTCTATAGCTACCCATAGTGGTGCTTCCTTAGCGGCATGGTACTTGGTTATTTGCGATAGCTTTGCTGCATGATAATAGGAGCAGAAGTTAGGTATCCCCAGTCCTCCGCTTAGTTTGTGGAGATATAGGGTTTTTTTCGGGACTCTAGGTCTCGTGGGGCCCCAGATATATGATAGGACTTTGCGTTGTAATAGTCTCAAGAAGTATGTTGGCAAGGGAATAGGGAGGACCCTGAATAGGTAGAGGAATTTTGGCGGGATGGCCATTTTGATGACGTTGATTCTACCAAGCCAGGAGATAGGTAGCGATGACCACTGGGATAAGAGGTGGGAGACTTTTTTGAGGAGGAGAAGGTAGTTAGCCGCATATAAGGAGGGTATGTTGGCTGTGAGTTTGATCCCTAGATATGAGAGATGGTGGGATTCCCACTGGAAAGGTAAGGATGCCTGTGTCTGTCGGAGATCGTGGGGGATAAGGAGATGTTCAGTATGTGGGATTTACGCGCGTTAATATGTAGGCCTGAGATATGAGCAAACTCTTTTAGAAGGGAGAGGAGGTTTGGTGCCGAGATATGCGGTGAGGTCAGGAAAATTAGGATACCATTCGCGAAAAGACTGATTTTGTGGTGTATGCCGCCGTGTTCTATACCTTTTATTGTCAGGATGCGAATGGATGAGTTGGGCTAGAGGTTCCATGAGGAGGGCAAACAGTAACGTGGATAACGGGCATCCCTGCCTGGTCCTGCTTTGAATATTAAACATTGCCGACTTGTAGCCGCAATATCTCACGTATGCTCTGGGCTGCGCATAGAGAGATGAGATCCATGTCAGAAAGTGGGTGCCCAAACCCCAGCGCTGGAGTGTATAGTTCATATAGGTCCAGGAGACTGTATTGAACGCTTTCCTGATGTCAAGAGATAGGAGACAGGCGGGTATTCGCCTGGATTGCGATTTTTTTTACCAAAAATATGAGGAAGAATAAAACCGATGAAAAGAAAATATTGTTTTTTTTTGCTAAATTGTCGCTCTTCTTTTGTTTATAACGGTGATCAGAAATGATGCAGAGGTGATAAAATACCACCAAAAGAAAGCTCTATTTGTGGGGAAAAAAAGGGCGCAAATTTTGTTAAGGTACAACGCTGCATGACCGCACAATTGTCAGTTAAAGCGGCACAGTGCTGAATCGCAAAAAGTGCTCTGGTCCTAAACCAGGAAATCCTTCCGGGGCTGAAGTGGTTAAGCAAATAAGAAGAAAGAAGAAATTTATTTTTTTCTTTTTTATTTTTTGTATTTTTTACTCTACCCAGTCCATAAGGACGTCTTGCCCCCCTTTTCCTGCCAGGTTCAGATGGTATGACCATATATTTTTCTTTTTATAATCTCCATATATAAATGCTTTAGTATAGTTATACTCAATTGTACCAAGTTTACAGTTTTTCTCACTCAGAAGTGGGTCCAGATACCCCTCTGGCAGAATCGGGATGTACCATGCCTGCTGCCACTGGGAGTCGTTGTGGTGTCGGCTCTGTTCCCTGGCGTGATCAGCCCCCCCAGCTGTTATGCAGCTGGGAGGGGTCTCTGTCACTCCAACCGAATGGACGGCTACACACACTGACATGCTACTGTGGAGACTCAGAATATGGTGAACAAGGTAGGCTGGACGCTTCATCCCTCTGTTGCCCTCCCCCCTCCCCTTTCCTTGCCAGCCTATTACTGTTAGGTAGCAATACTATCTTTCAATAGTTTGTTACAGGTATGCCCCTTTTTGTCCTTAGGGCCACTCTGCAGCCTTTTGGCTTAATCCTCGTGAGCAGAGCTTGTTTAAGTCCTGGATCTACTAAGATGGTTCTGAATGTACAGTATTTGGTCTGTCCATGCCTGAGGTTTAAAGTACTGGAATAGTGATCATTACTACTTTTTTCTTGCATATGCAACTGCATGTTTTATCATGTGCGTATCCTCGGCTTGTCTTGTCTGATATGATGGCCGCGCACACATGGCGAAATGTCTGTATTACAGTCAGGTCCATAAATATTGGGACATCGACACAATTCTAATCTTTTTGGCTCTATACACCACCACAATGGATTTGAAATGAAATGAACGAGATGTGCTTTAACCGCAGACTTTCAGCTTTAATTTGAGGGTATTTACACCCAAATCAGGTGAACGGTGTAGGAATTACAACAGTTTGTATATGTGCCTCCCACTTTTTAAGGGACCAAAAGTAATGGGACAATTGGCTGCTCAGCTGTTCCATGGCCAGGTATGTGTTATTCCCTCATTATCTCATTTACAAGGAGCAGATAAAAGGTCCAGAGTTCATTTCAAGTGTGCTATTTGCATTTGGAATCTGTTACTGTAAACTCTCAATATGAGATCCAAAGAGCTGTCACTATCAGTGAAGCAAGCCATCATTTGGCTGAAAAAACAAAACAAACCCATCAGAGAGATAGCAAAAACATTAGGTGTGGCCAAATCAACTGTTTGGAACATCCTTAAAAAGAAAGAAAGCGCCGGAGAGCTCAGCAACACCAAAATACCCAGAAGACCACGGAAAACAACTGTGGTGGATGACCAAAGATTTCTTTCCCTGGTGAAGAAAACACCCTTCACAACAGTTGGCAAGATCAAGAACACTCACCAGGAGGTAGGTGTATGTGTGTCAAAGTCAACATTCAAGAGAAGACTTCACCAAAGTGAATACAGAGGGTTCACCACAAGATGTAAACCATTGGTGAGCCTCAAAAACAGGAAGGTCAGATTAGAGTTTGCCAAACAACATCTAAAAAAGTCTTCACAGTTCTGGAAAAACATCCTATGGACAGAAGAGACCAAGATCAACTTGTACCAGAGTGATGGGAAGAGAAGAGTATGGCGAATGAAAGGAACTGCTCATGATCCAAAGCATACCACCTCATCAGTGAAGCATGGTGGTGGTAGTGTCATGGCGTGGGCATGTATGGCTGCCAATGGAACTGGTTCTCTTGTATTTATTGATGATGTGACTGCTGACAAAATCAGCAGGATGAATTCTGAAGTGTTTCGGGCAATATTATCTGCTCATACTCAGCCAAATGCTTCAGAACTCATTGGACGGCGCTTCACAGTGCAGATGGACAATGACCCGAAGCATACTGCGAAAGCAACCAAAGAGATTTTTAAGGGAAAGAAGTGGAATATTATGCAATGGCAAAGTCAATCACCTGACCTGAATGCGATTGAGCATGCATTTCACTTGCTGAAGACAAAACTGAAGGGAAAATGCCCCAAGAACAAGCAGGAACTGAAGACAGTTGCAGTAGAGGCTTGGCTGAGCATCACCAGAGATGAAACCCAGCATCTGGTGATGTCTATGCGTTCCAGACTTCAGGCTGTAATTGACTGCAAAGGATTTGCAACCAAGTATTAAAAAGTGAAAGTTTGATTTATGATTGTTAATCTGTCCCATTACTTTTGGTCCCTTAAAAAGTGGGAGGCACATATACAAACTGTTGTAATTCCTACACCGTTCACCTGATTTGGATGTAAATACCCTCAAATTAAAGCTGAAATTCTGCAGTTAAAGCACATCTTGTTTGTTTCATTTCAAATCCATTGTGATGGTGTATAGAGCCAAAAAAGATTAGAATTGTGTCGATGTCCCAATATTTATGGACCTGACTGTATGTATACTATGTTATATAGCTATTATATTGTTTCTATTACTGATAATTATGTACACTATAATGAAATACCATATTGCCTTCTTAGAACTTCTCGTGTTGCAATACTTGTCTTCCCCTGAAGAAGAATCATACAAAGAATTTCGAAACATGTTTGGATACAGTTAGTCATCCAGGCTGTGCTCTTAACATATTGGCCGGCCTTGGTGGGCTGTACCAGTTTTGCCTACACCACATGAGAAGTTGTTTTGTATTGTTTTTATATGTCTGTCCCATATTGTAGGGACTAATATATTTTAATACAGATCAATAAATGTTACATTTTATAACTTATGTACTTTTCTCTACTTGTCTGAGTGAGCTGCTACCCCAAAAATACCCACAGGGCTAATTTTGTTTCTTTTTCCTCCTGAATACTAGAGGCCAGGGATGCAGGCCTATACAGGAAGTGGTTCAGGGTCTGAGAAGGCCACAGCTCTGTGGAAAGGCCGACTTTTGGAGTCCAATCTTCACCATGGGATGGCTGGCAGTGCGGGAGTGAAAGGGGACAACTCCTGTGGTGGTAGATGCTGTGGATCAGGTGGAGGGAGACCCAGAGAGACGTCGGGGACCATAGCTGACAGGCTACATGTCTGCCATAGTCAAGAGCCACACATGCGCCTCAGGTAAGTCTTAGGGGGCTGGAGGGTACTGCACACAGGCTAAACGTCCGCCATAGTTAAGAGCTGCGCATGCGCCTCAGGTAGGTCTTGGGGGGGGCTGGAGGGGGGTGCTGCACACAGAAGGTTGCACATAGAATGCAGGAAAGTAAAAAAACCTTGTGCCTTTACAACCACTTTAAGGGATTTATGGGTATGGACCATTCATTACTATGGTCAGCAGTTCACTGCAGTTAGGTCTTTGAGTGCAGAAATCAGAGGCTCTTCAGAAAGGTTCCCTATTTTAAACTTAATTAAATATAAAAAAGTAAAGAAACTTTTTGAAGACCCCTCGTATGTTGGCAATTTACCTTGTAAGGCCTCATGCATCCTTGCAAATGAGGTTTAAATATAGCTTTTCTCACTGTAGCTAATTTTCCCTCCGTTTTTTATATTTCTCCTGCTTGAGGTGATTGTAGCTGTATTAGTACACTTGCAAAAAACACAAATGAGTACTGTCTGTGATACTTTTTCATTTTCGGGACAAGCTTTCGGGTACTGCTTGGACCTTAAAGAAGGGGGTACACCTGAAACCTTGTCCTGAAAATTTGGATGTTAGTGCAAATAAAAAAGTATCATGCACAGTACTTTTCAGGAAAGGCTCCGCCATAGTGTAGATGGAGTTCTGAAGCAGACACGTATGTGCATGTGCCCGCCGGAAACGAGCTAAGCAGATGTGCACAGATGTGTGCAGATTCCGATGCACATGTGCCAGCCAGGAACGGGCCAAGCAGATGTGTACTCATGTGTGCAGATGCATGCGCATGCCTGTCACCAATACTGGCGCCAAATGGCCTATTTAAATGGAGCTTCTGCATTGGCTTATTGCTGTTTGGTCTACAGCGTTATGTGAGTGTGTATCTGATTCCAGACATGCAGGGAGCTGAGAAGGAACGAGTCAGCGGAGGGCATACATGGCAGGTGGAAGGGGTACCATGCAAAAAGGGGTTAAATTAGTCAAATGGTGTGGCTAGCAGGGTCTATTACCTGATTGGCCCAGGAGACGGTGTGACGGGGTGGAGCTTGGGAAGTATAGTGCTGGAAAGGAATGGTTTGGGCAGTGGCAAAGCAGAAATCGTGGGAAGAACATCCCTCCCTCCCGCACTTAATTTTGTTTTATTGAAATGGTGTGTGATTTAACTGTAATTGGTGGTTTTGGGGTTCATGACGGTGGTCTAAAAGTTTGGTCATTGGGTAAACGGTAGGGAACAATCTGAGGTATGGTATCCTAGAGTGGATACGGTTCACTTCATAGTAACCAGGTAGTGATAGGAACCTTGGTTGGCTGAGATCAGCTGGGTTGAGCCCTGCGCAAATGTTTTGTGGCTGGGGTCGCTACTCTGCTATTGGTGCCTCAGACACAAAAGTTATGAGTATCTGGTACCATCAAGGATCTCAAAGCATTGTATCTGGTTTAAGATGTTTAGTATGTTTAATTATTTAAAATAAAAGTTATGTGTAAATAAAAGGCTGAGTTCGGCCATTTTATCCCACTCATGTGTTGCATGGTCTTTTTAAGGAAGGGGAAGGTGGAATGGTGGGGGGGATTTACTGGGGGGTACATGGTCAGGACTGGGTGGTGAGCTCTGATTTACCCTAGTCATGTGTTTGACCTCTGATCTTGCTTGCTCCAGAATATTCCCATTTGCTACCTGCTTTGACCTTTGTCTTGTCCCCTGATTCTGCCTCTGGCTGCTGTTCCTGTTGTATCCTTCCTCCATTGCTGACATTGCTTGTGACCTGACTATCCAGTTGTCTCCCATCTATGCCTGATCTGCCCATCGATTACCGACCCAGCTCGTCTGACCCTGCATACAGCTCTTCCAGCTTACTACAGCTCCTTCAGTTCAGTTCATCATCTTAGGGCTCCTGCTTCCTGCTGTGCATCCACAGTCTGTCATCAGCCAAGCCCCATGCCAGTTTGCCTGCATCCGGCCCTCTCATCTTCCTGCTGTCAGCTGCTCCTTCTCCTGGCTTCCTTCCAGTGAAGTATCAGCTACCACCAGTGCAGACTACTAGACTGATCATAGGCGTTCTTACCTCGCCATGTTCTTGCGGTTTCTGTCTCACCATCAGTGGCCCTCGAGTTGGAGCTGTTCGAGAGGCCTTCATCTGCACATCAGGCTCACTGACCAGGTACATGACAGTACTCAATTTTTCTTTATTTCTCCTGTACATCACTGGGCAGGTAAACAGAACACTGCCTTTTCCATCTTCATTCCTGAGAATTATCTCTGTCTCACTGATCATTTTTATCTCATATGCATAAACATTAAATTCAGTTCCAGGTAAATGATTTTTAAAACTTTATAAGGACAGCTTCCTATACAAATAGTAGGAAGATTCCATGCTACTTTCCTGTTTACATTTTTTCCTGGACACAGTGTAGCAAAAAATCACAAAAATCACGGCTGCGCTACTGAGAAAATGTTATGGTTTTAGAAATGATAAGCACTGCTAAGGAAGGAGTGAATGGCTTGAAGACAACAATAAATGGGTCAGTGGTATGTAATTAACTTGCATGATATTAGAGCTTGATTTGTCTTAACACATAGCAATAAGACCCCCTGCACACTGAAGCACTTTTCACGCAAAAAAAAAAAGTGCCTGAAAGGCTCACGAAAACCTATTTCCATTAAAATGAATGAATGCTTTCACACTGGGGCAGTGCGCTGGCAGGGCGGTGAAAAAATGTCCCTCTCCATTGAAATGAATAGAAAGCTCTTCAAAAACGCCTGCAAAGCTCTTTAAAAGCGCTCAGTGCTTTACTGGCAGTTTAGAAGTGCCTCAGTGTGAAAGATGGCATAAGGCAGAGACAATTTGCTTATGTGATCACTGTAAGGATACTTTGATTTTCATGGTGTCCTTGAAGGAGATCTACAGTCACAGCATACACATTCCTTTTATAACACCAGCGTTGCAATAACAATACAGACAATAGTTATTTCTGACAATACAATAGAAGCTTACTTGAAAAATCTCCTTTTATGTTATGGGTGCTACCTGTCTGCTGATCATCTCTTTCCACAATTCATGTGTTTCCTATGGGCTTTGCAGCTTCTCCTCTAATTTTTCTCTGCTGTTTACTTTCAATTTCTAACTGCCCTTTCACACTGAGGCGCTTCTAAGCTGCCTGTAAAACACTGAGCACTTTTAAAGAGCTTTTCATGTGCTTTTGAAGAGCTCTTCAGGCACTTTTAAAGAGCTTTCCATTCATTTCAATGGAGAGTGGCATTTTTTCACTGCCCTGCCAGCGCACTGCCCCAGTGTGAAAGCATTCATTGATTTCCATTGAAATAGGTTTTCATGAGCTTCTCATGTGCATTTTTTAGCGTGAAAACGCCTGAAAAGCGACTCAGTATGAAAGGGGTCTAAGGACTACAGATCCCATGGTACTTTGCTGTCTTAAAACTGTGATTCCTGTACTGACTCCGCCTTCTGAAACTCCTCCTTTCAGCACTTCTGTTGTTCAAAAGGCAAACTCTGTGAAATGTGTAACACAGCAGTGCTAACCCACAGGACAGAGTGAAATCGTGTTGCGGAATTCAAGTAAATGTGTAGGGATTTTCAAGTTTACCTACCTTAAAGTGGAACTTCAGTCATTTTTTCATCTTTCCATCTATTAAATCCTCTGTCCTTTTTGTTTTAACTTTGGATAGCAAAACATTTTTTTTCTGCCAGTAAATACCTTATACAGCCTACTTCCTGTTTCTTGGCTGGTAAAATGTCACAGCGTTTGACATCATGCACAGCTCTCTCTTTCACTCTTGTGACAGTTTGCCAGGAAGGGAGGGGGGTAAGTCATAAGAGGGCCAATGAGAGCTGCAGAGCTGGAGGTGTGCCCCCCAGCTTCAGCTGCCCACTGTTAAAATGATTGCAGCCAGACTCAGTGGAGGGAAATTTCTGCAGCATATTTGGCAAGTACAGAATCACAGTATATATAAAATGATATGCAAAGTGGCTGGAGGGAAGCTTCAAAATGGCAAAGGTGTTTTTATTACAAATTATGTGAGCAGACTGCAGTTCCTCTTTAAGATCATTCAGATTACAGGCGGTGCCCCAGTTACAAACATCCAAATTACAGTGAGTAGGAAATCTACCCCTAGGAAGGGAAATTCACTCCTGCAAGAGTTATCATGGAAAAAGGGTGTCTCCACAGAAGCTTTATCACCAATCCTCATTTCCATAACAACCTAAAATTTTCAAAATCCAATTGTCACAGACAGAAAATGAGGTGCAATCTTCTGAACAGGGGCACAGGCAGCAAAACAAATGTTACAGGGGTGTTAAACCTTTCCTATGCTATCCAAAAAATGTAAAAATAATTTTTTTGGGCTTGAGTTCCACCTAAAAAATGTACCTGTCCTGACTTACATACAGATTGAACTTAAGAACAAACTTACAGACCCTATCTAGTTTGTAACCTGTGGACTGCCGTAACAGTTTTGGCACTTGTGGGGCCTATGTGCGTCAGACTTTTGTTCACAAGTTTTACATTCCCATAGAATGCAAACCCTGCCTGAAACAGGCCAAATGCAGGTCAGAAGAAATTCAGCTTCAGATCGAATGCACCAGTCATGCCATGCAAGTGGGCACAATTAGCTGCTGGAGCCAGCAGCCTTCCTTTGCTTTTAATGGGGCTGCCTCTCATAGCTAATCACAAGAACCCCCGCTGGGGGTCTAACATCTAAATCACCGAACGGGTGCATTTGAAAATGTGAATACACCCTAAAGATGCTGCTGGGGAAGTCCACACAGATTATATTTGCACACTATGAATGGATGTACTGGTATGCTTTAAACAACTACAGATGGCCAACGGTCTTCCAAAGACAAATTTGGTGCACCAATCCTCCTCCTCTCGTGTTTCTTGATTAAACAACTATAAATGGTCAAAGATCCTCTAATGATACATCAAGTGAATTAATTTAATTAATTTGACATATGCCGAGAAATATCAGACATCATAGATTGTGTGGATTCCCTTGCTGCACTCCTCCAGTTCTGGGGTTCACCTGTGTGTCCCCCCAAAAGGTATCAGTTTAGCTCCCCCTTATGCTTGGCCCAGTTCAGTGAAACACACATATATTCCACTAGTAAACTCATGATGAGGTGAACCTAAGTCCAAGAAACGCGTTGATTATTGAGGAGAAACAAAACCTAATGTATACTGCTCAGATGTATAAATAAGCATACAGTATCTCACAAAAGTAAGTACACCCCTCACATTTTTGTAAATATTTTATTATATCTTTTCATGTGACAACACTGAAGAAAAAACACTTTGCTACAATGTAAAGCAGTGAGTGTACAGATTGTATAACAGTGTAAATTTGCTGTCCCCTCAAAATAACTCAACATGCAGCCATTAATGTCTAAACCGCTGCCAACAAAAGTGAGCACACCCCTAAGTTAAAATGTCCAAACTGGGCCCAAAGCGTTAACATTTTGTGTAGCCACCATTATTTTCCAGCACTGCCTTAACTCTTGGGCATGGAGTTTGCCAGAGCTTCACAGATTGCCACTGGAGTCCTCTTCTACTCCTCCATAACGACCTCACGGAGTTGGTGAATGTTAGAGACCTTGCGCGCCACCACCTTCTGTTTGAGGATGCCCCACAGATGCTCACAGAGGCGGCTCTAGGCTTTGTGAGGCCTTAGGCGAAACTTAGCCATGAGGCCCTACTCACTCCCATAATGGAAAAACTAATTCAAGCAGTAAAAAAGAACAGTGTGCTGCCGGCTTCCCTCCTCTTCTTTCCCACTGACTGCTGTAGGGGATCTTCAGAATGGAGAGTAGAAAAAAGGGCTGGCCCTTCCTTTTCTTTTTTTTTTTTAAACAATAAGTTTTTATTTATTTATAGTGGGTATTATTACAAGCCCCTTCATTTTCTAAATGAACACAATGAGTGATCAATAATGATTACTGGGTATTCATTAATAACTGAATCATAGTAAACTGTTTACTATGCTTCAGTTTATGAATTAACAGGAGCCTCTGTCTCCTGTTCATTCATCTGCAGTACAGCTGAGGCTACAGAGAGAGGGACTGACTGTGGAATATGTTTCCTCAGTCCCTTTCTCTGTCTCAAAAGTGAGAATTCTGTTTACACCCCTGATATCTCATAAAAGAACCAAAAAACTCTCACCAAAAAAATGTAAAAAAATAAATAAAAGAATTGTAAAAAAAAATCAACCAAATTTCTAATCACACTAAAAAAACATGCACAATATGTAGCTTAATTTAGACACACTCACTGTTTTCTGTGGTGCACTGTGTATGCCACAGGTCACCATTTCCCTAGTGGGGGCCCCAGTGCATTACTTTGCCCATGATTCTATTATAATGGCACTGTACGATGATGGTAAACAAAACATGTGTAGGGGAGGAAAGTGGAGGGTATGACGGGGAAAAGTATGTACATGAGAGGGGTGCAGAGTGTATGGAGATGGATGGTATGTACACAAGAGGGGTGCGGAGTGTATGGAGGTGGGTGGTATGTACACAAGAGGGGTGCGGAGTGTATGGAGGTGGGTACTGTGTACATGAGGGGTGTGGAGTGTATGGTGGTGGGTGGTATGTACATGAGAGGGGTGCAGAGTGTATGGTGGTGGGTAGTGTGTACATGAGAGGGGTGCATAGTGTATGGAGATGGGTGGTATGTACGTGAGAGGGGTGTGAAGTGTATGGAAGTGGGAAGTATGTACATGAGAGGAGTGTATTGTGGTGGGTGGTATGTACATGAGAGCGGTGCAGAGTGTATGGTGGTGGGTGGTATGTACATGAGAGGGGTGCAGAGTTTATGGTGGTAGGTGGTATGTACATGAGAGGGGTGTGGAGTGTATGGAGGTGGGTGGTATGTTCATGAGAGGGGTGTGGAGTGTATGGAGGTGGGTAGTATGTACATGAGAGGGGTGCGGAGTGTATGGAGGTGGGTAGTATGTACATGAGAAGAGTGCGGAGTGTTTGGAGGTGGGTGGTATGTACATGAGAGGGGGTATGGAGTGTATGGAGGTGGGTTGTATGTACATGAGAGGGGTGCAGAGTGTATGGTAGTATGACATGAGAGGGGTGTAGATGGTATAAAAGAGGTATATGGTGAGAATGAGCCTTAGTTTATTGCTCCATCACTGCAGAGGCCACTTTGCAGTGGCATGCTGAGAGCAACACAGCACCAGCACCTGAACTTTCCTTCCACCGTGCTGCAAACACTGCTCTCACCACTCCCCTGAAGCCCCTTCCCTTAGTCCCTGCACAAAAGTTTCATGTCCTTCCATAAAGCTGCCAACTCACCCCCCCTCCACAGATCCGACAGAACGAACTCCTGCATGTGCATCCATCACTCTTGGCAGGTTCAGCAGCGGCTTGCAGCTCTGCCTCCACCGTTATTATGTGTCTGCAGGCAACACTGGAGGGGGACACTGAGAGGGGATGCAGCGCTGAAGTGCTGAGGGAGGCAGAGGGAGAAGGCTTCAGGTCGGCGCTGGGTCGCTGTTGATATAGCAGCGTTCACACTGTATATTAGGGACATTTTACCGGCCCGCTTACCCCTCCAGCTTGGGGACAGTGACCAGGGGACATTCCCTTCCACACACATTAGGCAAATTAGGTGGCAGCGAGGCCCCTGTGAGGGCGAGGCCTTAGGCGACCACCTCGTTTGCCTAATTGGAGAGCCGCCTTTGGATGCTTAGTAGGGTTTAGGTCTGGTGACATGCTTGGCCAGTCCATCACGTTTACCCTCAGCTTGGAATGCTGCCCTGCGGCCCAGTCTCCGAAGGGGGGGATCATTCTCTGCTTCAGTATGTCATAGTACATGTTGGCATTCATGGTTCCCTCAATGAACTGTAGCTCCCCAGTGCCAGCAGCACTCATACAGCCCCAGACCATGACACTCACACCACCATGCTTGACTGTAGGCAATACACACTTGTCTTTGTACTCCTCACCTGGTTGCCATCACACACGCTTGACACCAAGAGACTTCCTTCTGGGACAACAGCCATGGAGACCAATTTGATGCAGTGTGCGGCGTATGGTCTGAGCACTGACAGTCGGACCCCCCCCACCCCTACAACTTCTGCAGCAATGCTGGCAGCACTCATACGTCCATTTCCCAAAGACAACCTCTGTAAATAAAAACAAATGTATTCTTGGTTTTGAGCATCACACTTAAAAAACATTTAAAAAATACAAGAAACAATAAAAAAATATAAAAACAGTCAAGAAAATGTATCCTCAATACTTATGGGATTGAAAGAATAAATGAAGGTTGATTGATAATTGATAAAGAGCCTAAGGGGCTGCGCCATGTTCCAGCCAAAAACAGCCAAAATGCAACCTGAAACCAAGGACAAAGTGTGTGGTGGGGATGACAAGATAGTGTTGCCGGCTGGAGTGACCCTGACACCGCACAGAACTGTGGTGTGCTGGTGGAGCCGGAGGTCTTACCCGGTGAGCGTGGAGAGCGATGGCCGGGAGGGTGCTGTTAGCCTGGTGTGCTGGTGTTAGGCTGGGGAGCAGGGATTGCCGTGTTCCTCCTGTCCCTGTGGAGTAGGCAGTCGTGCCCGACCTGCTGGAGGGGGGTAGGGGGATGGAGCCCGGTGGGACAGGGAGCTCCTTGTCTGCTCACCCGTGGAGTCGGCTACAAACACAAACCGTGGCTGGAGCTGGCCGGTCACGTGTAATGACATGTAGATCACGTCAATGAAGGGGATCTCCCTGGTTTGAATAGAATGGAATGCGGTCAGCCCGACCTGCAGGAAACACATGAAGATTACGGGGGAGGGAAAGGTCCTGTCACAGTGACGACATGTTTCTTGCATTTAGCACTTTGTCAAGTCCTGTGACAGATGAGGACCAGGGAGTATAAATATGAGAAGGAGTGAACAGGTGTAATTGGCAAAGAGATCATTAACCCTTTGTAGTGTTGGCGCCTGAATTAGACAGCGGCACAGTAGCCATCCAGAAAGAGCTAAACAGACCATAATACTCGCCCAATAGGATAAATATTGGGCATGTATAGTAGTACCCGACATTTTTGTAATATAGTAAAATTAAGTTTAAAATAAACCAGCAAAATGGAAACATAGCTTAAGACTCCTGTGGAGCGCAATAACTGAAGAACCATACAAGGTGATATGAACAAGCAATGTGTATAGAAATAATCAATGTGTGTAGAGAAAAAAAAAAAAAAAATTAAAAATTTAAAAATTAAAAAATTTAAATCAGACAGTTAATGATTAGATGAGATGATTGGTTTTGATCTCTTTGTTTAATCCATGGGGAGCAAGAGTGTTTAATTTAAAAATCCAAAAAGCTTCCTTCTTGCACAGTAATGCAAATTTGTCATTAAATGTTAAAGACTTATATGCAATTTTTTCAATGACCATGACCTCCAAGCATCTGATGTCATGGTTATGGTGGATAAGAAAATGGCAGGGTACACTATGTTGGTCGTCACCTTTATGTATTAATCTTCTGTGCTCCCCTATCCTTTTCCAGAGAGGGCGAATAGTTTGACCAACATAGAGTAAATTGCAGGGGCATTTTAGGACATAAATTATGAAGTCCGAGGAGCATGTAATGAATTGCCTAATATGGAACTCATGTCCTTTGGAATCACACACACTGGTCTTTCCATGTGTTATAAACTGATATGTCAGACAGGCTCGTTTCCGACTCTGAAAGTTACCCGTCCTGTTGTCAAAATATGAACGTATATTCCCTGATCTGGTGTCACTGTTCAGTTTTACCTTACTTGGGGCCAGGATGTTTTTTAGTGTTTTAGCTTTCCTGAAAGTAATTTCCTTGAGTTTAGGATCCAATTTCAGGATCTTCCAGTGGTTGCAATAATTTGCAAGATTTTTTTATATTGATCATTGAATCCGGTGACAAATCTAATGCCAGTTTGACCATGGTTTTTTTGTTGCTGCTTGACTAATGCTGTTTCCTGGGTCAAGTGTTTCTTGAAGGCTTGCTCTATGAGGGATTCTGGGAATCCTTTTTCCAAGAATTTAATGGCCAGCCGTTTCCCCTGGTGTTTGTAATGTTCTTGTTTGGTGCAATTTCATCTTATCCGTCTAAATTGGCCACCTGGGATGTTCCTCAGCCAAGACGGATGGTGGCAGCTGGTATAATGGAGGTATGGGTTGCCACTCGTAGGTTTACAAAAATTGGAAGAGATTATTGTGTTATCCTCATGGGATAGTTCTAAGTCCAAGAAAACTAGTTTAGTTCCATCGATTACGTGGGTAAAACTAAGGCCCGATTTATTACTGTTGCAATGAGCGACAAAGGAGGCAAATTCGTCAACCGTACCACTCCAGATGATCAGGATGTCGTCAATGTAGCGACCATAGTATACCAGATGTTGGGCAAATGGGTTATTCTTCCAGATGGATTGTTCCTCCCAATAGGCCATGGTAAGGTTGGCCTAATATGGTGCAAAGTTTGCTCCCATTGCTGTTCCCTGTAGTTGTAAATAAAATTGATCCCAGAATGTAAAATAGTTATGTTTGAGGCAGAACTCTGTGCCCTCAATAACAAAAAAGGGCCTGCCGTGAGTTGATTGAAAGGTCTTGATACAGAAAGTATTGTAGAGCTCTGATTCCTACATCGTGGGGAATGGATGTATACAAGGAACAGACGTCCAAGGAGGCCCAAAGATAGTTGTCTTCCCATCTGTAGTGTTGTAGGATCTCTAGGACATGACCCGTATCTGTAATGAAGGCTGGAAGTCTCCATACGATGGGTTGCAAAAGGTGATCTATGTATTGTGACAAGACGCTAAGGAAGCTGTTGGTACTGGCAACGATGGGGCGCCCTGGAGGTTTATCAAGGGATTTATGCACTTTGTGCAGATGATAGAAATAAGGAGTGCTGTTGATTTCAGGTAATAGGAATTGCCTCTCTTTCTTATCTAGGACCCCATATTCATAAGCCTTATTTACCAGGATTTTTAGTTTGTTTTGGAATTCGGGAAGGGGATCTCTCCTTAGTGTTGTATAAGTATTGCGATCAGACAGCAATCGCAGGGCCTCTTCTAAGTAGTCTTTTTGGTTTTGGACCACTAAACTGCCGCCTTTGTCCGCTTGCTTGACTACAATCTTATAATTACTTTCTAAGTCTTTCAGGGCTTTATATTCATCTTGGGACAGATTGTGGGTGTTTTTATGATTTGTATTACACAAGGTGATAAGGTCTTGATACACAGCCTGTGAGAATGTGTCAATATATTGGCCTTTTGATTTGATGGGAAAGAAAGAGGATTTTTTCTTGAGACCCGTATGTTTCACTTCTGGATCGATATACCAGTTTACAGGCTATGTGCTGGTGAGACCCTCTTCCCAAAGATCTCCAAGGATTTTGATGGCTTCCAGGTCTTCGTCGTAATTTGATGACTCGTTTGATTCCCCTTTAAGCGTCTGCTCAATATGCCCCGAGTTGGGGATATCTGGATTCTGATCGTGGAAGTGCCGTTTCAACATCAGTAATCTTGTAAAGTTGTTAAGATCTTTAAATATTGGTTAGGTCCCCTTGAGGGGGCAAAACTCAGACCTTTCCTCAGAAGGGACATTTCAGCCCCATTAAGATTGTGGTCTGACAGGTTGAAAACCTTGATTGTGCTCTCACCCTGATTCAGCAGCTCTCTCTCCTGTCTTTTTTGTAGTTTTGTAGTGGCTCCGTTTTCCACCTCGTCTTCCTCGGACAGTTTTCTTTTGTTTTTTATTTTACAGTGCTCGTTGGGGGTTGCAATAAAAAATGATCATGTCTGGAATTGGTGTCTGGGGGAGGAAGCCCGCCTTCTTCTGAGGCATGTGTCGCCAAGTCAGATGGGTGCCGCGAGACGGTCTCCAAATCCCTCATAAGGGGGCTGAAACTGTTCGAGATGGATAGATCGAAGTGTAGGATGACCTGGGGGCTGGCCTAAGGCTCCGCTATGTCCAGCTGTCTGCAAGGAGGCCGCATCCAGAAGCCCATGACTTCCTTTGGGGCTCAGCTGAGTTGGAAATATATGTGTACTTTCTCCAGATGGGGGGGGTTCATGGCACAATGAGATCTGTTCTGCCCCAGAGTGGGGGGTGGCTGAGATGGTGTTAGTTGACAATTTGTTGTTAGCAGATCCCGAATGATGTTTGGAGGGATCACCTTGTAAGGGGAGCGTCTCTGTCTATTCTGAGATTGTGGGTGCGTCTTTCGTTGATTATGTTTGGAAATAATATCCTTCTTTGGTCTTGAAAGGCTCTGAGTTGGTTGTCCCAATTGTTTTGGGAGGCCCTCTTTCCAGTTGAACACTCTGTCCATCCTGTAGTCTTCAATATCCCTCTGGAGTTTATTGTTTTTTTTATGTACCATGTTGTCCTCATTTTTTTGTAGGTTTTTTTCTAATACCTCAAACCATTTGTTGTAGAGGCAGGATGTTTGATATTTCTCTAATTCTTTCATAGCATTGGAAACACGTAATTTTGCTGTTTGTAATTTCCTCTTTCTCTGTTCAATTATGCATTGTATCCACTTAGTGGTGCAGAATTCAGCTAGCAACTCCCAGTGCTTCCTAAGATCGGGGTCAAGGAAGTTGCACTGCTTTTTAATGCGTAGGCCCCTTGGGGTGATTTTCAAGTCCAGATATTTTTGGAGGAATGACATATCCCACCATTGTGTGTTTTCATACTCCTTGGCACGTTGTAAGCCTAGGAACGCCTTCCTCATGTGGACCTCAAAGTCTTCCGAATGTGGAGGTTTTGTTTCCCTGGGGCACGTTTTTTTGGTTTGATCAATAGTGTTGGAGTTGGAGGATTGTTTAGCTTTGTTAATTATATCCTCCAATCTTTTTTGTCTGTCTGAAGCCATGAGGAGAAAGAGAAAAAAAAAAGATGTAAGATGTATATTGCCCTGGAATGAAGTTGATGAGCCCATCTTCTCACACAGTCCCCATGGTATGGACTGGAGAGATGCAGTGAAATACTCGCACAAAAAGGCTAGATGTATATTTGTATGTGTGAATATGTCAGTGAGTGTGTGTATATATAACCAACAATGACATATAGACAAATAGCAAGATAATCACACAGTGCTGATATATAACAAGTTGAAAAACTTATAATGAAATGTTAAGCTTTCAAGAAAATGATTGAACCATTTTATATAGGTAACTCATATAGTTTCTGGGGAAGGAGTTCCCTTGACTTATGACCAGCAAGTTACATCAAAAATGCGTTAAAATGAGGTGATGATGCCCAAAAATGTCTATTAACTCTGTGTGTCAGTAAGATGTGACCTTTATGCAAGATGGTGCCTTTGGATAGGTCCCAGAAAGGAAGGAGGTGATGTTTGTAATCCGGCGCTTCTCTGCACAGGGGGGCCTAACACAATATGAACAATGAACAAAAGGCTGTCCCAGCAGCTCAGTAAAGACTCCTGGGGGAGTGTGTGGGAGCTCCAGCGAAAATACTTAAGCGCTAGGGACAGCCATATAATAGTAAACCAAAAATAATCTTGAGAAGAAGGGAACCAAGAGGTAAATAAAAACTAATTTATTCTTGGTTTTGATCATCACACTTAAAAAACATTTAAAAAATACAAGAAACAATAAAAAAATATAAAAACAGTCAAGAAAATGTATCCTCAATACTTATGGGATTGAATGAATAAATGAAGGTTGATTGATAATGATAAAGAGCCTAAGGGGTCTGCGCCATGTTCCAGCCAAAAACAGCCAAAATGCAAACTGAAACCAAGGACAAAGTGTGTGGTGGGGATGACAAGATAGTGTTGCCGGCTGGAGTGACCCTGACACCGCACAGAGCTGTGGTGTGCTGGTGGAGCCAGATGTCTTACCCGGTGAGCGTGTAGAGCGGTAGCCGGGAGGGTGCTGTTAGCCTGGTGTGCTGGTGTTAGGCTGGGGAGCAGGGATTGCCGTGTTCCTCCTGTCCCTGTGGAGTAGGTAGTCATGCCCGATCTGCTGGAGGGGGGTAGGAGGGTGGAGCCCGGTGGGACAGGGAGCTCCTCGTCTGCTCACCTGTGGAGTCGGCTACAAACACAAGCTGTGGCTGGAGCCGGCCGGTCACGTGTAATGACGTGTAAATCACGTCAATGAAGGGGATCTCCCTGGTTTGGCCACCATGCTGCAGCTCAGTTTCAGAGTCTTGGCAATCTTCTTATAACATCTTTATGTAGAACAACAATTCTTTTTTTCAGATCCTCAGAGAGTTTTTTTCCATGAGGTGCCATGTTGAACTTCCAGTGACCAGTATGAGAGAGTGAGAGCGATAACTTCAAATTTAACACACCTGCTCCCCATTCACACCTGAGACCTTGTAACACTAATGAGTCACATGACACCAGGGAGGGAAAATGGCTAATTGGGCCCAATTTGGACATTTTCACTTAGGGGTGTACTCACTTTTGTTGCCAGCGGTTTAAACATTAATGGCTGCATGTTGAGTTATTTTGAGAGGACATAAAATTTACACTGTTATACAAGCTGTACACTCACTACTTTATATTGTAGCAAAGTGTAATTTCTTCAGTGTTGTCAAATGAAAAGGTATAATAAAATATTTACAAAAATGTGAGGGGTGTGCTCACTTTTGTGAGATACTGTATAATTATTATAATTATTAACTTTAATTACTGTATTAATAGTTTTGTGCCATTAAAATCCTGCCATACCAAAGGGACAGACCCTCTTCTTTGTATCGAGTGTGAGTGGATCATGAGAATGAAAGGTAATGCCAGCAGGAAAATGTCTATCTTTTTAATTTCAACAAAGGCATGAATTGCATGCATCTATGCTTAAAGCGGAGTTCCACCCAAAAGTGGAACTTCCGCTTTAAGTGAAGGTGACACCCTGACATGCCACAATTGGCATTTAATTTTTTTTTGGGGGGGCAGCAGGGACCCTGTTTTGACAGAAGAGAAGAGCGAGGCAGTGGGCGGCCGCATCACTGGACCAGGGGACAGGTGAGCATCCCCCCCAACTTTTTGAGAAGTGAACGCGGAACACCTATTAGCAAGACTATATAAGTATAGGACACACCACCTGCCGCTCCCCCTTAAAGGAGAGTTATACAAAAGAAAAAAGATTAGTTAAGTCCACAAGTGCTTTTTTATTTAACACTACTATTCCTTTATATTGGCTCTTGACATTTACAAATGTAGCAATTTAGAAATCAGGTAAAATGTTTAGCACTGGGAAACACTTTTTGAAAGATAAAAAGTGCATTTATGTACAACTATATAGATCAAAGCAAAATGAAGGACAAATGAGGAGGAAAGAGGGACAGAGGGACTTTGTTCCAAATCAGGGACAGTCCCTCCAAATCAGGGACAGTTGGGAGCTATGCAGGTGAGTGTCTGTTTATTAAAAGTCAGCAGCTACACTTTTTGTAGCTGCTGAATTTAAAACGGTGGAACTCCACTTTATATCAAAAAATCTGCACAGTTTATTTCAATCTGAAGTCTGTGCCATAAACTGTAATCAGAATTCCTCACAAGTATAGTGCTTGAATCTGTATCATGAATCTTTTCTCTTTCTCTCTTTCTGATTGGTATAATATCAACCAGATTCCATGTTTAGACTGGATTAAATCATATTTGGCTATAACTAAATACCTCCGGTAAACACAATACTGACCATTTGGTAAGTAGAATATTTTTTTAAGCCTAACTCCATGTTTACCTTTGCTTTAAATATTCGTTTGGGTCAGTTTGGGTCAGTTTGGCCCAAATTAACAATTTCAAGTGAAAGTAAACCTGGCGTTAGGTTAGGTTTTAAGAGTGAAACAGCCTGGAGACTAATACACGTGTATTTGGGAAAATCTCTCCTATTTATAAAAAATAAGCAAAGGGATCACACATTGCCAACACAACAGAATGCTAGGTACTACTGCATCTAAGCTTCATGAAAATCCAACATACTAAGATAGGAAATTTTTTCATGTATACATTTTAACACTTAATTTTCAAATTTGATTGTAGCATATGTATAATAGTAATTGCTTACTTACATTTTAGACCAGGAATTCCAATAAGTAGATTTATTTTTAACATTCTGGAATGGAAAAATATAATGTGTTGTGTCTGACCATACTATAAATGTAATTATACCTGGTTGTAATTTAAGCTACAGTAGCTGTAGATCACATGAAAGACATATTCAGTTGCAGAAGAAAAATATTTCTGGTTTTAATCTAATGGTAGGTAGAAAAAAATACACAAATATAATTTTTACAGCAGTCACAGATTATGACTTGCGGTACAAACCATAGTACTTATTAAATGAAAGAAACAACAAATGCACAAATAATTAAAAAGTTGCTGGTGATTTCTGTTTTGACAAAAAAAACAATTTTGACAATTTGATACAATTCCACATAAACCAAAAAAGACCAGTCCAATGTATATAGTTTAAATGCTCATTATAAAAGTACATTAGAATAATAAATGTACAAAAAAAAAAAAAAAGAATAAATGTACTACTTTCCACTGAAATTTGATTGGTTACTATATTTTATTGCAAACTGCTGACAATCATTGCCCTTTTCACTGGCCATGTATAAGCACATGTCTACTGCATTTATGGAGGTCCTGCTGGCTTATTTAGAATAATTTGAAGTAGAGTTGCACCGATACCACTAAGACCGAGTACAAATATCAATACTTTTTTCAAGTACTCATCGATAACAATTACTGATACTTTTTTGTCACGTGACAGTGGCACTAATATGCAGCACTGATGCGCACTGATAGGCGGCACTGATGAGGCCACACTGATGGGCACTGATAAGGCGGCACTAATGGGCGGCAATGATAGGTGGCACGTATGGGCACTGATGGGTGGCACTGATGGGTAGCACTTATGGGCAATGATAGGTGGCACTGATGGGTGGCACTGATAGGCGACACTTATGGGTAATGATAGGTGGCACTAATGGGAACTGATGGGCAGCAAAGAAGGGCAGGCACTGATGGGCATTGAAAGGCAGCACTGATTGGTCATTGGCAATGCATAATAATGAATGAGACAATATTTAAGGATAAATGAAAGGATTTTGCTAGCAAGACAAATGCTGCGACGCCCATCTTAGTACACCTTGCACTCAGCTGCAGTAAGCCTGCAGTCAGAAGGCAGCAGCGGACATCTTGTTACACCCTGGCCAGCTTACCTGCCACAGCTTGTTAATGGCTCCCTCTCCATCCTCTCTGCCCACTGACTTTCGGGAGTGACGCCTCTTCATTCCCAGGTATTGGATCAAGCATCAGGAGCATTTGCACGTGTACAAGTACTTGTGCAAATGCTCGGTATCGGCACCGATACCGATACTAATATTGTATCGGTTCAACCCTAATTTGAAGGTATGTGCCACTCTTTTCTGAAATTAAAGTATTTAGATACATAAAGTGGTAAACCATGTCAGCAATGGATATCGAGCAGGTTACGATCAGGACACAGGGAAACAGCTGAAGGCTAGTCAGCAATGAGCAAGGGTCAGAGCACCCTTTAAATAGGCCATCTGGCACCAATAGTGACTGTGGACGTACTCCTGTGGGTGCGAGCATCCCTTAGTGCATGCACATTGGTGCATATGTGGGTTCTCTTGCGCGCATGCACGTGTGTGTGCCCCCTCCTTATGGGCAGCCTCCGGGTGCCCCTCGGGACTTTTTTTTCTGGATGACGATGATAATAAGCTTGTACCAGACGTGGAGCATGCACATTTGAAGCTGGTTCCCAAGAGTTCTCTTCTGGCCCGTAGCGCTTCAATTCGATAAGAAATTGTGTTTGGCCACCTTTAATTCTACCATTTAGTACAGCTTCCACTTCATATTCCTCATTGCCTTCGACAAGAAGTAGAGATGGAATATATCGATCCCGGTTAGTAAAAGTATTTGGCACTGCAGGTTTTAGTAAGGAGACATGGAATACAGGGTGGATTTCAGGTCCTCTTGACCGGAAAAGGGCCCAGATATCTCGGACCAAGTTTCTTTGAGGGACACCTTAATTTCAAGTTTGCCGTAGATAACCAGACCTTATCCCCAGGTTCTAGATTCAAGTTGCCTCTCTTCTTTTTGTCAAATAATTTTTTTATTACTTGCCTGGGCCTTAGAGATGGTGTCCTGTAATAACTGATTGTTGAAATTAAAAAAACTCAATATATCTTGTACAGCAGGTACTGAAAGATTCCACAGACAACTCCAGCAGAAAAGAAGGATGATATCCATAGTTGGTGTAAAAGGGCAACTGCTTGCTGTCTGAATTAATGGAGTTGTTATATGCAAATTCTGCCAGTGGAAGGAGTGACAGCCAATCATCCTGTGCAAAAGAAGAAAAACACTGCAAGTATTGTTCAAGGGTTTTATTTGTTCTTTCTGTCTGTCTGTATGCAGTAGATAGACGTAGCTCAATGTTTAAAGCTTCACATAAAGGCCTCCAGAATCTGGAGATGAACTGTACCTCTCGGTCGGAGACAATACTGTCAGGGAGGCCATGTAGTTTTACAATTTCTTTGATAAAAGCAGAGGCAGTCATGGTGGCAGAAGAGGTTCCAGGCAGGGGTACAAAATGTGCCATCTTGGTCAGACTGTCAACCACAACAAAGTCCTCAGAAGGGGGAGGTTCCACCATGAAATCTATAGAGATCATACTCCACGGTTTCTCAGGCACTGGAAGAGACTCCAGTAAAGTTCTGGCTTTATCAGATTTATTTTGAAGGCATATTAAACACAATTTCACGTATCTCTTGCAATCCTGCATCAATTCTGGACACCAGAAGGAATGAGAGATCAAGTCTGCAGTTTTGTGGATTCCAAAGTGGCCTGCCAAAGGGTGGTCATGACTTTGTATAAGTATGGCAACCCTAAACTGTTCAGGGATAAAAATGTGCTCACTGTGGAAGTAAAGGCCATCCCTCAGTTGAAGGGATAAGTCTGGAGAGGGTGGCTGATTAAAGACAGTCACCTTTATTTGTGACTAGGGATGGGCCAGCGGTTCGAGACGAACGTAAGTTCGACTGGAATATCGGGCGTTCGCCGTTTGTAGAATTTAGAACGTTACGGGGCGTTCTCAGTGACTTTGCCGCCGCGGAGCATAATGCATAGTTCCTCCCCGTTGGGAGGGCTCCTGCTGTCTGCACGCTGTTTGCTTTGACACTTTATTTATATGGCAGGGCGGGGCCTCCCCTTCTGACATCATGTGTAGTGTTGAGCGAACCCGGACTGTAACGTTCGGGTCCGTACCGAACTTTCAGGTGTCCGGGACTCGGACCCGAACACGGACATTTCAAAAAACGTTCGGGTCCGGGGTTCTGGTATTTTACTCCATGTGTTGAGAAGCTGCAGGGCAGCCAATCAACAAGCGTTTCACTGGTTTGCCCTTAGAACCGACGGGACGTCGAAGAGTTGTGTACCTCATTTTATGGTCTTGGGGCCTGGGCTTGCAAAAAACTTTACAGGCACAAGCCCAGGCTCAGGGCCTGTGGACTTTCAAGCCATGCCTGGGCTTGCAATGTCAGGCCCAAGCGAGTTGTGATGTGTACTACAGTCTTCCCCTCCGGGGCGGGACGGTATATTTATTTCACAGTTTCGTTTGTCGCACGTCTGTCGTCCTCGGGAGGGTTGCCCCTCCTTGATACGTAATACGAGGCGCCGCCGTTTCAGTGACTCTTGCGGGGCATTGCAAGATTTAAGATGTTTGCCG
>BLSH010114821.1:111853-122593 GCA_018402905.1 Glandirana rugosa | reverse complement strand
TTAAAAAGAAGTGTGAATAACAGATGTGCAATGATTGACGGTTTGATTTAAAGTGACACACAGATTTGAAATAATTGTGCAGAAGAGATGTGCACTGATTCCCGGTTTCATTTAAAGTGACACACACATTTTGCAGAACAGTGATATGGGTACTCCCGGCTTATTTATACTTTTTTGACACAGTTTGAAGATGATTTTAGAACAGTTCTATGGCCTCTAATGTTAATTAATACTTTTCAGACCCATTTTGAAGATGATCTCCATTTTTGCATTTTTTATGTTTTTATTTTTTTTTAAATATTTAAAGTTATTTCCCTGTCCCCATTTCTTTGTAGGTCACTTGTCCCACCCTTACCCACATTTCCTTCCTTTTGCAGACCTGTAGGACCTTCCAGGACTATTTTACAGCCTTTTTTGTGCCTAAAAGTCCTTGTCCCCATTGATTTCAATGGGGTTCGGGGTCCGGGACAAAGTTCGGATTCTGTCCGGACCCGAACCCGGACTTTGTCCCGAAGTTCGGCTGAACCAGCAGAACCCGGACTTCTAGAAGTTCGCTCATCTCTAATCAGGATGCTTCAGAATGGGAGCCGAGGTAAATAAAGCACAGGGATGGTGTTCACGGAGTCTGCCTAATACCTCCCTTACATTCCACAGATTCACAGAAGATGAGGATGTCATCTAAATAAATTCAATGATGAATAAATCAAGATAGTCCCGAAAAACATCATTCACTAGGTGCTGGAATGTAGCTGGAGCATTGTAGAATCTGAATGGCATGACTAAATACTCAAAATGCCTGAAGCGTGTCCTGAAAGCCGTCTTCCACTCATCTCCTTCCCTGATCCTGACTAGGTTATAAGCACCTCTTCAGTCCAGTTTGGAGAATACTCTTACAAAAGTTCAGGAATCAGATTTTTGACAGTGACCTTATTAAGGTCTCGATAATCCATGCAGGGCCTCAAGGTGTGATCCTAATTCTCAACAAAGAGAATGCCGACACCTGCTGGTGAGGTAGAGGGACGGATAAACCTGTTCTCCAGACTTTCGTCAACATATTTGTGCGAGGCTTCCAGTTCAGGTTCAGAGAGAGGGTAGATTCGACTGAATGGTGCTTCGGTCCCTGGTATGAGTTTGATGGGCCAATCATAAGTCCTATGGGGAGGAAGGGTATCTGCACTTTTCTTGTTAAACACATCCAAGAATTTGTGATAGACAACAGGAACCAACTTCATAGTTTCAGGGTCAGGGTGGATACCAAGGATAGAAGCAGTGTTAACAGTCTCTTTCAGAAGGCAATGGGTCTGACAGTAATTGGATGAAAAAGAGATATCTCCTGTAAGCCAGTCAATGTGAGGGTTATGTGCTTTTAGCCAAGGTATACCAAGGATAATGGGGAACATGGTTGAAGTTATACAGTGAAGTTATAACATCCAAGCATAGAATTTCATGATGCCCCGAGGGCTTTGACAAAAAATAGGTGCAGTCTCTTGCGTAACCAGCCCTGATTTAATACCGGTGCCGTCAGCCAGGTGAACGTTAAATCCCTGTCTCTTGGCGCACACAGGAAACTGATGTTGGGTTGTCCACGAAACAGCTACAGGCCCCAGAGTCTAAAATTGCAGACACAGACACAGTCTTATCAAATAGTTGTAGCAGAAGCAGAAGAGAGACATGGGACTAATCTCTCCCTGGGAGGTGCATCATATGAGACTGATTAGGAAGGGGTTTGCACAATTTTACCGGACAAGTCTGTATGAAGTGGCCAGCATCCCCACAATAGAGACAAAGATTGAATCGTTGTCGACGGAGGCGTTCAGCTGGAGAAAGAGGTGGCCTTTGAAAGCTCCTACAGGATAATTCATTGTTTTCCCTTTTTCTGGAGGGCGCACTTGGTGTCCTAGCAACAAGAAAGTCAGTCCTTGAGGATACAGGTAGTGTTTTTTTCAGATTGTCTTTCTCGTAAACATTAATCGATTTGGATGACAAGATTAATCAGATCTTCCAGGGACGTTGGTACCCCCACTCTGGCCAGTTCATCTTTCAAAGTGTCAGAAAGTCCAAGACAAAACTGATGCTGAAGAGCAGCAGTATTCCACTGAGTGTCTGCACTCCATACACGGAAATCGGTCACATATTCCTCAGCAGATCTTAGGTCTTGTTGTAGTTTGCCAAGTGTGGTTTCTGCAGTTTGATGATAGAAGGGATCAACATATAACTGGGACATTCCTGAAAAGAAAGAATTGGCAGCTGCCAAGGTGGGATCATGTTGCCCAGGCAAGTGGTTCATTCAAAAGAAGAGTGATAATAAACCCCACCTTAATGTCCCCTGATGAAAATGTTTGGGGTAACAGAGAAAAATACAGTTCACAGGAGTTTCAGAAGGTACAGAACTTCTTACGATCTCCAGAAAAATGTTCAGGTATAGGCACTCTGCATTCTGGAGGAGGAGTAGCTGCGTGGAATAGGCTGGACTCAGTTTGAACAGATACATTAATCCTTGTAGGAGGAGCAGAGAGAGATGCAGCAATCATCTTGTCCAGTAACCAACCTTCCATGCGGTTGAGGTTTTCTTGTAAATTCTGCACGAGGTATGATAATACAGAAATTGATCGGCAAATGTCCTCTAAAGGTGAGGCCTCCCTTTCAGACTCCATCCGTGGCCGACTGGTACTGTTACTTACCTGATAGGAGACTGAAATGACAGGTCGGCCTCCCTTGTATCTCCAGCCCAGGCCCCACTGAAAGTGGAACAGATGGTGCCAAGGGACAGGAGGAACACGAGTGCCTGTGTGCGTTGGTTGCAGAGCTTGTTGCATGAGTTGTAGATCCAGTGATTCAGGCAAGACTTCAGATCAGGAACTGTGATGATGCTGGGTAGATCAGCCAAGGTTAAAGGGGAACTCCACCAAGCTTGCAGGTCCCATATGTGACTTGCTGAGACTTCCAGAAGTTTGGGGACAGGAGCACTCTGTCTAATGAAGCTGGGATGAGAGGTGGCCAGCTTAGGCACTTGGAGGTAGTGTCAAGCCAGACAAGGAACAGAAGCGAAGTCAGTAGATTAGCCAGAATCAGCAGCGAGCGGGCAGCGAGTTACCAAGACTTCAGACAGAAGCAAAGTCAGAAATAGATTGATATCAGGAACCAGTAATCAATAGCATAAACAGAATCAAAGGTAGGTTAGTGGTAAGCCAATTTAGCAATGGATATCAAACAGGTTATGATCAGGACACAGGAAAACAGCTGAAGACCACTCAGCAATGAGCAAGGGTCAGAGCACCCTTTAAATCGGCCGTCTGGTGCCAATAGAGACTGTGGACGTGATCCCACGGGTGCGTGCATCCCTTTGCGCATGCACATTGGTGCATATGGGGGTTCTCTTGCACGCATGTGTGCACTGGCCATGTTACAACAGTTCTCTTACAAATTGAAGGGTGGAGGATAGTAATTGGGTGGGCTGAGGACAGTAATTGGTGGGAGCTGAGGACAGTAATGTCGGGGGGAGGGCTGTAGACAGTAATGGGGGAGCAGTGTATAGTGCATTTTACATGTGTACGTATGTATATATTATATTATATGTATGTATGCATATATGTACACATATAGTACTGACATATTGATCAGGCCAGAATTTGGCAGAATTGGCACAGATGGTGACTCTATGCTATATTAATCACTTTATGACTGCAACTGTCCATAGCTAGGGGTCATTGTCTGTCACTCAGAAGGCAGATCAAAGGGACAGATAGTGACTCTGTGCTATGTTAATGTTAATAAAAGACCACCTCAATGGTCAACCTAAGTAGTAGTATAGCAACCCCAAAGTATAGGTGCTTTTTGGTGAGGTCTTTTTGCTAGGAGAGGCAAAATTTTGTCAGGCCTGACTGTAGGTGCAGGCCTGAATGTTTTGATCTGAGCTGGGGAGTGGCTGGAGATAGAAGGAAGGGGACACCCCTTTGAGTTTTCTCCCCTTTTTGAGCAGAGGAGGCTCTGGAAAGGGGGGTGGATGAGGAGGTGTCACTTCCTGATGTATGACAAGGAGTCCTGACCACATCTACAGTCTGGATTTGCAGGGGGAGGACTCCTTAAATACAGCAGTCTGCCAGCAGGGGGAAGAGAAGTCGGGTGGAAGTGATGAAGATGTAGCAGAGGTGCTCTGGAGGCTTCACCCAGGAGGGAGCCCCCAGTCTGGGGGGGGGGGGGTGACTTTGAGTCCTGGAGACTCAGGTACAGCCAGGAGTGGAGTTGATTCCTGGAGCCGCACAAGGGAGTAGGAGAACACCAGAGGTGCTACTGAAAACACTATAAAGTATCCACTGGAGTCGGTGAGTGACAGACCCTGGGAGCTGGAGGAAAGGCTGGAGCAGGCTGGGAGAGGAATAGTGGACAGTCTGTGGAGGTCTCAGGAGCCAGTCAGGGTAAGCAGTGTCACTGGTAGGAAAGCAGGTCTGTGTAACCTGGCAGAGGGATGGGCTGGAAGTTGTAGTCCATCAAAGGCCCAGCTAGCATTAATGTACTAAGCTACACTTTGAGGGGTCTTTGACCCTGGCCTGTAACGGGTGGTCCGTAGGTGCTGCTAACAGAGTGCAGGCCTCACCTTGTACTAGCTGTGGTGAAGGGAAAGGAATGGAGTGAGCCTGATAAATTTCCCTTCAGGCCAGGAAACTAAGAGAAGTGCTGGAGAGAAGTGAAGGAGCAATAGTCTGCAAGAGAAGTGCTAGAGGAAGTAGAGTGTATATATACGGCCGTGTATATACTGTAGATGGTCCTGTAACCAATTCTTTGGGCATCCCACAGTCACCCCTTTTCCCCATCCAAGATAAATCCCCTAAATAAAACAAACAAAAACAAGAGTCAGCCTGTTCAGTGACTTCAGATGTGTGAGATATGGTGGGATTGAGGGCAGCTATAAGGTGAACCACAACTACCAGCCACTCCCAAGGGAGCACATGGCTACAGTAGTTTTATGATTGCAGCTGTTCAGGGCTTAGGGTCATTATCTGTCACTCTGAAAGATAAAAACAGATTGAATGCCCAAAAGAAATGGGCAATAAAATTGCTCTTCCTTGTCACCCATGGGGGAAGAAAATGTGTATGAGAGGGAAAGCCCTGTTTGGCTAAAATGTGAAAGGAGAAACTGGGTTCTCTCTAGGTGTCTGAATGTTGAACGAATATCCTGTCATCATCTACCTTGTCTATACCTTGGATTTGATCATCTGCTGAGTCAATATATGCATTCTCTGGAAGAACTGATTGCGGCAGAACCGACTCACATTATAGAAATAATTAATTAATAATCTTCATTCCACTATTACATCATTAAATTAACCACTTCCAAAGCAACACCATCATATGACTGCGGTCACTTTGAAGTGGAATACCATTATTATGGTAGCAGATAGCTACCATAACCCCGGTATCTTCTTTTAGTGCAGGCGATTCTGCACAAGATAAAAGTGGTCTCAGCAGTGGATATGCCACAAGATCACTTTTATCAGCGGCGGGAGGGGTGACCCCCCTCCCACCACTTTCCGGTCATCTCCGTCGCTGCCGATGATCAAGTCTGTCCCCCCCAGTGCCTGTGAGCCGAGTGAGCGGCTGAAGCCGCTCACTCGGCTCCAAAACATGGCAGGGCGGAAGCGACGTCACAAGTCGCTTCCGCCCAACGGTCTTAAAGGGCCCATTTTTTTTTTGTAATGTAATTTTTTTCAAATAATTTTTTTTTTTTTTTGCATTTAAGTGTAAATATGAGACCTGGGGTCTTTTTGACCCCAGATCTCATATTTAGGAGGTCCTGGCATGCTTTTTTCTATTACAAGGAATGTTTACATTTCTTATAATAGGACTAAAAGTGATTTTTTTTTTTAAAGAACAGCGTAAAAATAAAAATTAAAAAGTAAAATAAATAATTAAAAAAAAAATATTAAAGCGCCCCGTCCCCACGGTGTGACATAAAGTTTTGCAACAGCCGCCATTTTATTCTCTAGGGTGTTAGAAAAAAAAACAATATATAATGTTTTGGGGTTCTAAGTAATTTTATAGCAAAAAAACCTGGTTTAACTGGTGAACACTGAACCCAAAAAACAGGCTCGGTCTTGAGGTGGTTAATGATCTTCATTCCGCTATTACATTACTACACTGTGGACAGCAATAGCGGGCTGAGGACAGTAACGTGAGGGGGGAGCTGAGGACAGTAATGGGGGGGCTGAAGACAGTAATATGGCGGAGCTGATGACAGTAATGGGGGTCTGAGGAAAGTAATAGGGGGCTGAAGACATTAAAGAAGGGCTGAGGACAGTAATGCGAAGGGGGGTTTTGATAAAGGGGAGGAAACTTTTAGAGGGGACTGATGTAAAGAACTGGATTGTGATATAAAGCTCAGTTCAAATCTGTGTATGTGCGTTTGCGTGCATACATAACGGGTAGGGTATCCCATTATTTTGAAATGGCTGTCCTACCCACGACAAATGCAGGGAAATATATTTTTTTTATTGAACTGCACCAGCCAGCATGGTGCTGCAGCACCTTGTGGTTTGGTGCGTGCAAATGTGAAGGGTTAATGACACTCCCACGCATCTGCTAAAGTGCAGCACATTTTTCTGTGGGTTGGGATTGGGAATGCTTGTGATCTCAAGCATGTTCCCCAGCCACAGATATGAAGCTAGCCTAAGAGAAGAGGGGGCTGTAATGTAAAAGATCTGAGTTATCGCACAAACGTGATTCGGACATCTGCAGGAAGAATATTTTACTGACTGGACCTCTGTGAATTGAAATGTTATACCCCTGATGTAGAGGATGTCATGCATACAGCAACACATTATCATGCTTTTTCTGCTTTTAGCCCTGCTTCACACTTATGCAATGCGGGAAATGCAGTGAATCCTGTGTGTTTCCCGCACCGCATTGCAATTGTACGGCATCCATGTGGTCTGCTGCAGGTGTCAATGTTAGATTAACGACACCCCGAAACAGATCACAAAAAGTAGTGCGATTGCCAGAATCGCATTGCATGGGTATGTACACCCATGCAATGTGATTCATGTGCGGAAACCAAAAAGGGGCCTGCACCATTTTGCAGCGGATGTGTTGCAATGATCACACTGCACAGATATCACATGTGATATGCACAGAAATGCATGCCTTTACAATGCACAAGAAATTTAATGACATCCCAGTCTTAATCCGTAGGGTTGAATAGTGAGTTGGCCCAGCTGCAGCTATACCAGCTTCAACTCTTCTGGGAAGGCTGTCCACAAGGTTTAGGAGTGTGTCTATGGGAATGTTTGACCATTCTTCCAGAAGAGCATTCTTCCAAAAGCTCACAGAATCCACTGTAATTTATAAGTTTGTATAAAAGGAATACTGTGCTAAACCCTAAAAGTGATAACAGCAGCCAGCACAACAAAATGACAAAATTGTATAGCGAAAAAACAGCAGCCAGCACATTTACCTCTATCCTCTGTAATTTATCCCAAAGGTGTTCTATCGGGTAGAGGTCAGGACTCTGTGTAGGCCAATCAAGTTCCTCCACCCCAAACTTTCTCATCCATGTCTTTATGGACCTTGTTTGTGCACTGGTGCACAGTCATGTTGGAACAGGAAGGGGCCCTCCCCAAACTGTACCCACAAAGTTGAATGCAAGCCCAACCCCTGAAAAGCAACCCCACACCATAATCCCCCCTCCACCACATGATTTGGACCAGTGCACAAAGCAAGGTCCGTAAAGACATGGATGAGTGAGTATGGGGTGGAGGAGCTTGACTGGCCTGCACAGAGTCCTGACCTCAACCCGATGGAATACCTTTGGGGGGAATTAAAGCGGAAACTGCGAGCTAGGCCTTCTCATCCACATCAATCACTGAGCTCACAAATGCGCTTCTGGTCAAACATTCCCATAGACACACTCCTAAACCTTGTGGACAGCCTTTCCAGAACAATGGAAGTTGTTATAGCTGCAAAGGGGTGGGGCAACTCACTATTGAACCCTAAGGACTAAGACTGGGATGCCATTAAAGTTCATGTGCGTGTAAAGGCGGCCGTCCCAATACTTTTGGTAATATAGTGTATGCTGTGGCTTATGCTATAGTGAAACACTTTTATTATAGGTGTCCTTTTTAGTCAAAACACCTTTTCTGTGGCACAGTCCACCCATCATGATTACAGAGGTTAGACATTCTTTGCATGACTTTCAACATTCTCTGTATAGACACATCATTTTTTACGGGTTGGTGAGATCATTTAAGATTGCCTGAGACAACAAAAGGCTGGAGTCATCCGTGCAGGTTAGGACCTGTTGAAATTCCTTAAATCTAAACTCAGAATTGTAAAGCCCAACTGTATATTCTTGATAAATGCCCTCCCACCCCCTCTAGGTAACTGCTGGTACGAAAAAAAGACATTTTAGGATTGCACTGATACTAGTATCGCTATTAGAGTCCATACCGACCATGTGCACGAGTACTTGTACTTGTGCAAATACTTCCGATACTTAATCCGATACCTGGGAACGAAGAGGTATCACTCCCGGAAGTCAGTGGGAGGAGAGGGCAGAGAAGGAGCCATCAAAAACTGGCAACAGCAGCAGGTAAGCTAGCTGGGGCAGGGGGCACGGGACTGTGTTCTGTCAGAATCGGCAACCCGGGCCGTCACATTCGGTAACGGAAGTGACGTTCTGTCAGAACACCACAAAGCCTATCTTGATACATCCTGCACTAGTCCGCAGTAAGCCTGCAGTCAGAAGGCAACAGCAGACATCTTGTTACACCCAGCCCATATAGTTCACTAACTATATGTCTGGGTGTAACAAGATGTTCGCTGCTGCCTTCTGACTGCAAGCTTACTGCGACTGAGTGCAGGGTGTAAAAAGATGTGCGTCGTGGCATTTGTCTTGCCAGCAAAATCCTTTCCTTTATCCCTGAATCATTAAATATTGTCTCATTCATTATTATACATTGCCAATTGCCAATCAGTACTGACTTTCAGTGCCCATCAGTGCTTGCCCATAAGTGCCGCCCATCAGTTTCCATCAGTGCCACCTATCATTGACCATAAGTGCTGCCTATCAGTGCTGCTTATCAGTGCCACCTATCATTGCCCATAAGTGCCGCTTATTAGTGCTGCCCATCAGTGCCACCTATCAGTGTCCATAAGTGCTGCATATCAGTGCCGCCCATCAGTGCTGCCTCATCAGTGCCTATCAGTGCCCATCATTGTGGCATATTAGTGCCACTGTCACGTGACAAAAAAGTATTGATAATCGGTATCGGCGAGTACTTGCAAAAAAAGTCGGTACTTGTACTCGGTCTTAAAAAACTGGTATCAGTGCAACCCTAGTCCATTTTACTTACCTGAAGCTATGGTCACATGACCATTCTTTCCTCTTCTTCTTTTTATTTTCTGGGGTCCTTCTTCAGCTGTCCATGTCACTGCCTGCATGTTGTGGACAACTCCCATTGAGGCAACATTTCCAGCAGCCAGGTCTTCTCTAATAGACTCCATAAGCAAGAAAACTCAGGTGAGGTGGGGAGGTAAGAGGGACCATTGCCCAAGACGATAACAAGCAAGGAAAACTGTCTTGTCCTCGGGGCAAGAAATTAGCTTTGCTCATAAAGAAAACTGTGATTTTGAACCAATACACTGAAGGGTGGCTTAGGAAGAAGTGTTTGGAATCAAGTCTGAGAAGTAAGGTATGCAAATGAGGTGAAACAACTGTCAATGTGAAAAAAGAGACAGATAATTCCACAGTAGTGCACTAATTAATCTACAAATCTCCTAAATATTAACATTGTGATAAAATCAACATAAAAAAGCCCATACATAATAAAAAGTGTCCATATAGCATATCCAAAATATATATGCTAACATATGCAAATCAATATGGTAATACAGTCCAGCTTAAAGTGAGGGAAAAATATTGTGGAACAATAGTGAAACAAAGTTTTGTTGATCCATCAAAATGCTTCACCAAAGTGATGTGTACCAAGTCCACTCCTTAAGAATAAAGCTCACCAGATGCTGTTGCCATTCACCCTCGTGTCTGGAAAATATCGCCTTATTAGATGTTATTGAAAAGCTGCTTAAGCACGCCAATCTCCATGCAGATTAATAAAGACACTTTCCACATGTGGGGATAGAAATTGTGGTATAATAATGGTAAATATAATCTACAGAAATTGAATCCCAGATTGATTACCACTATTTAAAGCAGAACTCTGAGATTTTCAAAAAATCCCCTATTAGTACACCCCCTACACTATTGGTTCTCAACTCCTGTCCTCGGAACCCACTAACAGGCCAGGTTTGCAGGATAACTCAAATACATCACAGGTAGAGTTGAGCGAACACCTGGAAGTTCGGGTTCTGCTGGTCCGTCCGAACTTCGTGACAAAGTCCGGGTCCGGGTCCGGACGGAACCCGAACGATCGCACGGCTAGCAAGCCCAAGGCAGGCCTGGGCCTGGGCCTGAAACAGTGCTTCAAGCCTGCCTGGTCGTCTTGGGCTTGAAGGTCCACAAGCGAGTTGAGATGGACACTACATAAACTCAATAGGACGTTTGGACCGGACAATCACCCAAGGCTCCTGTCCTCAACTCTTGGTTATCACATCCCCCACATGATTATCCCCTAAAAAACTTTTAGAGTCTCAAGACGAAATTTATCACCATTAGTTAGACCCTAAGTTAAAGACATCTAATATAAATGGTAATAATATGGTGTTAAAGATAGGGGTGTACACCTTTCACAG
>BLSH010114821.1:85709-107095 GCA_018402905.1 Glandirana rugosa | reverse complement strand
TCTGCAACTCAAAGCAGCGGTATGTGAAATCTCTAATTTCTGCTATCTGTCCTCAGAGCAACAGCACAGACAGCAGTAGTAAAGTAATCTATCTCAGGATGCAGGATCAGGTCTTAAAATGGCTAAAATCTGTCCCTCACGCCGTCAGCTACCTTTCCCTATACTAACCCAAGGAGCATGTGACTGCAGCACTGTGACTCCAGCTTATAAAGAGGCTGGGTCACATGATGCACTGGCCAATCACAGCCATGCCATTAGTAGGCATGGCTGTGATGGCTTCTAAGGGCAAACCAGTGAAACGCTTGTTGATTGGCTGCCCTGCAGCTTCTCAACACGTGGAATAAAATAGCAGAACCCCGGACCGAACCCGAACGATTTTTGAAATGTCCGGGTCCGGGTCCGTGCCACGGACACCCGAAAGTTCGGTACGGACCCGAACGTTACAGTCCGGGTTCGCTCAACACTAATCACAGGTGATATTATTTGCTGCTCAGTGATTGCAATATTCTAGTCTACATCTCCCAAGGTAATACTTAAAATCTGGCCTGTTGGTGGGTCCTGAGGACAGGAGTTGAGAACCACTGCCCTACACTAAACACTAAACAGTTATTAAATTTGTGAAATTCCTTACCTTTGAAGATATATGTCCAATTTAATTTACAGGAAGTGGTCTCTCTAGTTCAAAAGATGCAGGCATGTATTTAGCTAGGAATGCTCTGTTAGAAGAGTGATTGCATCATATCCTCTTCTCTATGTTTAGACTACGTTTCCCATCAGGCTTTGCACATTTCAATGAATGTGGGGGGTACACTAGCCTGCACATGTAAATGTGAACAAGCCCACTTCAACATGAATCACACCCCTCATTCTGCAGCCAGGCCCACTAACCAGTGACACACAACATGTCTTCTCTCCTCTCCAGCTACAAGAAGATAAACATATTGCATATTACATGCTTTCTGTAATCATTACAGATCTGTACACACATCCCATAAAGATATATTATACACACTGTATGTTATACATACTGTATGTAATTCACTATTAGAAATATTCCTCCTCCTGCTGTAGATTTGAGATTGTTATACCAGCAATCAGTGGTGGTATGGTGTATGTGAGAACATCCCTAGCCGCAATACAGAAAGAAAGAGCCAGGATGTTTTACATCAGCATGTCATACAAGTAAATGTAGAAAAATTTGAAAAAAAGTAGAAAAATAGTAGAAAAAAGTAGAAAAATACAAAAAAAGGGCAGCGCTAATTTACTAATCAATAACACAATAATGGTGGAACCCTCTAATGTATGGAAATCGCAATGAACTTCAATATTATCACAATACTGGCCTCTGTGATATGTAACATCATATATAATACACATCACACTGAAAATAAGACATACAAATTAAACTTTGCAGGGATCGCGGAAACCCCTCCTACAGATATATGTAAGTGTACAGTGTCAGTAAACAGTGCAGCCGCATCAGTGCCCAGCAGTGCTGCTTATCAGAGCCCATCAGTGAGGTCACACCAGTACCACTTATCAGTGCCCATGAGTGGGGTCTCACCAGTGCCGCTTATCAGTGTGGTCACACTTTGCCCATCTGTGCCACTTATCAGTGCAATCACACATCAGTGCCCAGCAGTGCAGTCACACAGTGCCCACCAGTGCTGCTTATCAGTGCCCATCAGTGAGGGGACTCTGTGCCCACCAGTGCCCATCAGTGTGGTGACACCATGCCCACCAGTGCTGCTTATCAGTGCCTACTAGTGCGGTGACACCGTGCCCACCAGTGCCCATCAGTGTGGTGACACCGTGCCCATTATTGCTGCTTATCAGTGCCCATAAGTGCGGTGACACCATGCACACCAGTGCCCGTCAGTGCCCATCAGTGTAGTGACACCATGCCTACCAATGCTGCTTATAAGTGCCCATCAGTGCGGTGACACCTTGCCCACCAGTGCTGCTTATCAGTGCCCATCAGTGCGGTGCCCCTCCCCCACCCGCCCACCATCTCTCATCAATGATAGCAGAGATCTCCTACTACCACATGCCTGCTATTCCTGGAATGCCTGGCATGCTTGCTATGTAAATTCTGATCTGTAACTTTCTCCTGTCATAGCCATATTGTGATATGCACAGCACAGAGCACACTGTTCCGATACAGCTATGACAGGAGAAATTTAGAGAGCGGAGTTCACATGGCAAATATGCCAGGCATTCCAGGAATAGCAGATATCTCCTCCTATGACATGCCCCATATTTCTGGGATGTCTGGCATGCTTGCTATGTAAACTCCGCTCTGTAACTTTCTCCTGTCGCAGCCGCATCAGAACCGTGCGCTCTGCGCTTTGTATCACAATACAACTGTGAAAGGAAATTTGAATCTTTTATGAAGTAAGTGTATTACTTTTAATACACCGATTACCTCTGAATTTCTATCCCCACATGTGGAAAGTGTTTTATTGATCTGTATGGAGATTGCCGTGTTTAAGCGGCTTTTCAGTAACATCTAATAAGGCGATATTTACCACTTGCCAGACATGAAAGTCGCAACAGCATCTGGTGAGCTTTATTCTTAAAGAGTGGCACACGTCACTTTGGTGAAGGGTTTTGGTGGATAAACAAATTTTTGTTTCACTATTGTTTCACAATATTTTTCCATTACTTTATGCATGGTCCTTTTTATATTGATTTTTATCACAATGTTAATATTTAGGAGATTTGTAGCTTAATTAGTGCACTACTGTGGAATTATTTGTCTCTTTTTTCACATTGACAGTTGTTTCACCACATTTGCATGTTTATTGAATATTAAGGGGCAGCACAAAATAGGTGTTTTTCATTAGCGCAGTGCGCACACATATATATGGGAAATAAGGTAATTGATGCACAATGCAACATTTACATTTCTCTTTTGCCTGGAGTTGGGCTTTAAGTCAACCTGACTTAAAGGAGAAGTAGGGCCAAAGCTCTTTTGACCCTATTTCACCTGTGGGTCACAGTTATTTCTGCAATCCTGTCACCCAGAGTCAGCCAACAGCGGGCTAAAGCTCTGCTGTCATCTGACACCACTTAGCCGCTCCAGACTCTGGGAGATCCTGATATTAATGTCAGGATGGGCAAACGGTTCTGCTGGAGCATGAGTTCGGGCTGAATATTGGCTGTTCGCACGTTCTCCAAACACCCTAATTATGGGGCGTTCGACCGTTTGCTGGGCCCGCCAAATGACCACACTGCACTGCACCACCGCACAGTGCATTGAAAGCCCTGATTGGCTGAAGCAAAGAAAGCTTTGCCCAATCAGGGCACAGAGCACTGTCCGAGCCATGACTGAATGCTGTCATGATGACTTTATCCAATCATGGCTCATTGCTCTTAGTCCCGCCCCACACTATAAAAGTATTCTTTTAATAGCGGCCATTTTTAGTGTGATATCGGCATGGAGAGAGATAGAACAGGGCTCTGTTCAGTGCTACTAGACAGTGCGCTATAGTGTACTATTGTGATTCTATTGTCAATGTAGAATATCAGTTTAGTGTGAATCTAGGGATAATTCAGTCAGTGTAAGTGTAGTAACCACCATTCAGCCCTCCTTTCTCAGAGCTCAGGCTGCTCAGCAGTCGGTTAATTGCCAGTACTCATCATTCCACAGTGACTCACCTGATGACCATATGCTGCTTGTCAGTCATCCTTGCTGGCTATTTAAACTGCATGCATCAGATCTCCTGTGCCTTCTCCTTGGTCAACATATCCGGATATTCTCTGCTGTGTTTTCCTGTTAAAGACTTTTTGATTGGCTGACTTCCCTTCTGGTTGCTGATTGTGTTTGCTGCTTCCGACTTCGCTGATCACTGGATTCCTGTTTTACTGACTTGTTACAACTACCCGCTCTGGTTATTGAACCCTGGCTATGTTTTGACCATGTTTATTCTGTTTGTACTATTTTATCATTTTATTAAAAAGTGTGATTTTTACTGCATATCTGTCTCAGTCTGATTCATGGTTCCTGACAGTTCGCGAAGGCCATGAATTCAGAAGATGCAGGCAATTCACTTGCTGGTAATATTTTTTTCAGATTGGATGAGCAGGATCACTGCTTGGATCAGTTTGCATAGCATTACAGATGCTCCTGATTCACACTGCTCACCTAGATCCTCCCACTGTGGCTGTTCCTGTACAACCTGTGTTGCAGGCTGTCCCTGCTGCTGCTCCAGTCTCTGCGCAGTAGACATGTGCGGTTTGTTTCGTTCTGAAGTAAAATTCGGACGAATTTAAATTTTTCCGAAATTCAGATGTATCCAAATTTCCGAGTTACAATAGTACCGAATTTAAACGAATCCGAAATAACGAAAAAAAAAAAATCAGACGAAATTCGAATTGGAATAATTTTTGAATCGTTTTCTAATACTTTTCAAATTTAAATAGTTTTCAAATTCAAATTCAAAAAGTTTTCAAATTCGAATAGTTTTTAAATTCAAATTCGAAAAATCATTGAAATTGAATAGTTTTCCAATTTCCAAAGAAAACAAAATACAATAGAAAACAAAGGAATAGAACAAAAAAAAATAGACTAGAAAAGAATATAACAGAAAACAAAATAATAGAATACAACAGAGTAAAACAGCTATGTTCTACTCCACCACCTTATATTCTTTCATTTTCTGTTATATTCCCCTCATTGTATTTTTTCCCATTGTATTCCTCCACTTTCCACTCCACCCCATTCTCCTTGGAAATTGGAAAACTATTCGAAATCGAAAACTGTTCAAATTCAAAAATGATTTGAATTTGAAAATGATTCGAATTTGAAAACGATTCAAATTCGAAAGCTATTCTAAATTGATTCGAAAACGTTTCGAATTGATTTGAAAACGAATAAATGAAACTAATTCTGCAAACAAATTAAACAAATCTAACTAAACTAATTTATGTAAATAACTAATCAAAACAAGAAGAAACTAAACAAATTTTTTCGCTCTGGACATAACTACATAGTGCAGGCACCCACTTCAAATATTACCTCTATAAGAGGTATGTCTGGTTCCACTCTGCTTCCCCAGTGATTTGGGGCTATACTTTGAAATGCTGCCCCAGGCGTTTCCCATGGACAGAAGCAATGTAGGCTTTGTGATTTCTTTGCTTTCTGAGAGAGCTTTGGCCTCGGCAAACCCTCTATGGGAGACGCAAAAACCATGCGATCCTGAGTTACCCAGAGTTTAAAAGAGTATTTGACGTTCACGCATGCTCCACTTCTGCTGCCAAGAGCCTCATGTCCATCAAACAGAGTACGAAAACTACTGAGAATTACACCATTGAATTCCGTACTCTGGCATCACAGGTTGCTTGGAACAATGAGGCCCTCGTGGCTGCTTCTTCTCATGGTCTCTTGGATAACATCAAAGATGAGATAGAAAATGGAGACATACCCACTGAGCTGGAGAAGTTGATCACGTTTGACATTCTCATTGACTCCAGACTCCGAGAGAGACTTTCCTTTAAGGAGCGCTTGCGGAAGCCTTCTGTACATTTGGCCCCAAGCTTTGCAGTCCCTTCCCTTGCTTCCCTCACCTCCCATACCTCCTGGTACTGAGTCGGCCAGTGAAGTAGAACCCATGCAGTTAGGCTTCACATGTTTCTCTGTGGATGAGAGGGCCTTTAGGAGGAGGGAGAGACTGTCCCTTTATTGTGGCCATGCAGGTCATTTTTTGAAGTCTTGTCTTACCCGTCTGGGAAACGCCAGCACCGTGAGGTCCTGTAGGGGACAGACATTAAGTGGAGCTGTTTCATCCCCAGTTATCCTGAAGGTTAAAAAACCTTTGTTCCAGTTACCCTTTCTTGGCCTGAGTCGTCCACTCTGGGGTTGCAGGCCTGTTCATAGATGGTGCCTTTGTATCTAAGCACTCAATTCTGCTGCAGCTCCGTGCCACTCCACTTGCCATTGAGGCTATTGATGGGAGACGTCTACAGCCTGCCCATGTGACTCATGAGACTGCTCCCTTGACCATGGCCGTAGGGGCTCTTCAGCATGAGATAATCCAATTCCAAGTCATTTCCTCACATAATTTCCCAGTGGTTATTGGTTATCCTTGGTTACAGACGCACAACCCCTCTTTTGATTGGCTTCGTCCTGAGGTTCTTTCCTGGTCGCCAAAATGCAGTAAGACATGTTTTCAGAACGCGTCTAAGGTCTTGTGCACCTCTTCACTCTCCTCGCTGCTGAAGGAGTACCGCAAATTTAGCGATGTCTTTGATAAAGGTCAAGCCGGTAGTTTGCCTCCACACTGGTCTTATGATTGACCTTCAACCTGGTGCTATACCTCCTCGTGACCTGTTTTACCCTTTGTCTGTCTCAGAGGATAAAGCCGTGGAGGACTATGTTGCCGACGCACTTTCGCGAGGATTGATCCACAAATCCTCATCTCCTGCTGGTGCTGGTTTCTTCTTTGTGAAAAAGAAGAGTGGCGTACTGAGACCTTGTATTGATTATAGGGTTATCAATCACTACATGATTAAGACACTTATCCGATTCCGTTGATTTTGGAGTTATTTGACCGCCTCAAGGGAGCAACAGGTTTCACAAAGCTTTATCTGAGAGGGCATACATCTTGTTAGGATCAAGGAGGGCGATGAGTGGAAAACTGCTTTTTTATACCAGGACAGGCCAGTACGAATACCTCACAATGGCGTTTGGTCTTTGCAACGCTCTGGCAGTCTTTCAGGAATTCACCAACAATGTACTTCGAAATTTGTGTGATTAAGGAGCATTTTTGTCGCCGAAACACGTCAGCTTTCGCTTATTGCTTGTATCGTCAGATGTCTGCCGTGTGCTTCAGAGGCTGACAGATAATAACCTGTATTGTAAATTGGAGAAGTGAATAGGTTAAATTCCTGGGTTATGACATTTCTACTGTTAGTTAGACATGTGCAGAACGAAAAAAATTTGTTTTGTTTTGATTTATTTACATATATTTGTTTAGTTAGATTTGTTTAATTCATTTAATTCCTTTTTGGAATTAGTTTTGTTTATTCGTTTTGGAATCGATTCGAAAAGTTTTAATATTCAAAAAGTTTTCTAATTCGAATTGTTTTCCAATTTCCAAAGACAATAAAATAGAACAGAAAACAAAGGAATAGAATAGAAAAAAAATTGAATACAATAGAAAAGAATATAACAGGAAATAAAACAATATAATATAATAGAGTAAAAAAGAACAAAATGGGATAGAAAATAAAAGAACAGAATAGAATGGAATAGAATAGAAAGGAATAGAATAGAATAAAAAGGAGCTGGGGGGCGTGGCTAGCTGCGGACCAAGATGGATGCTTAGTCCCTTAGCTCCATCCAGCCTGGAAACAAGCGCCATCTCAACAGCTGTTTTAACAGCCAAACCAACTTTAATCCTGCGTCGGATAGCACACAGAACCACTAGTCACACAGCCGACATACAGAAGGACTAAATCTCCAACATAGCGGGGCTGGAAGGGAGGCTGGAAGCGGAGGCCTGAGTGCACCAGGGTACTCGGCTCCATCTGACCTCATCCTGAGCACCGGCAGCAGGGTGAGACACCATAACGCTCCCATCAGACGCCTTACACCCTGCACTACCCATCCAGACTAATATTGAGCCGACTGGACAATTATCTGAGGCCCCATCCGCTCCGTCACTGCCTCCCCGTCCTCGCGGCAGCCGCCGCCATCTTGCAGCCTAGGCCGTCTCTAGCTACCCCCTGTCCACAGACGAGCAGCCAGATTGGAGGCAGCAATCCATCCGGCTCTCCCCTGAGGGTCCCCATCGTCTCAGGCTTACCTCAGGGACGACCCAGCAAACACCCGATCGCGGGCTCCCGCAGGACAGACCGCGGCTCCGGCCTACTCCTGGATGTAGCAGCCATCTTGCTACACCCACCAGCCGCACATTCTCTGCTTTTCAAGACACTATCCGGGGCTCAGCTAAACACTGACTTAGATACCGGATCAGAGGGCACAGCTAGCAGTCTCCGGTGTTCTAAAAGGGGGCACCTCTAATGTCAAACAAGCTGTGGGGAGCTGGAGCTGTACAGTGAACGGCAGCCATATTGCTCCTCCTAATAGCTAACCACAGTAGCCAGGCTCCCTCAGTAACACTTAATCAAATCTGCGCCCCACCTAGCCACTGGAGCCCTCAAGACTACAAGACCATACCTGTGGTGGGGATTTACACTATAAGCTCAGGCGCTAGATGATGGCTGCCCAGACGTGGAGATCCCGCCATCAGAGATCAGTTTTCTGCCTAACCAGGAGATCGCCACTGAACAGGGACAGAATTATGGGAACCTCATCCCGCAGTTCATCCACCCCGAGGTCCCGCTCACCCCGAGACCTGGCGACTAATACAAACCAGACTATCCCAGGAATGTTTCGGTCCCAAGTGGACAACATGGCGCCGGCCCTAAGATCCCAGCAACATGGCGGCGAACCGCAAACACAGAGACAGTCGTTTGCCGCATATTCGGCCTCACAGGAAGAAGGGGTCACGCTGATGGCATACCAACAGCCCAGCCTTACCGAGCTACGTGCAGTAGCCACTAACATCAAGGAAACGCCGCAATTGCAGGCCTCCGGTTAGACCTACAAGCCATCACACATAGGGTCATGGAAGTGGAAAAAACGACGACCCAGCACTCTGCAGCCAGCCGCAGTACGCAACATACGGTAGATACTCAATTCCTCCAGCTAAGAGACCTGAACCGCCACGTGGAGGACTTAGACAATCATGGCAGACGTCATAACCTACGGGTGCGGGGCTTTCCTGAGACTATAGAAACGGAACAGATACAGCCAGCGGTCACCATCTTCTTCAACTCCCTCCTTGACAGGCCTCCAGCGACTCCAATTAAAATGGAGCGTATACATCGCGCTCTGAGACCATGAGGCAGAGACTCGGACCCGCCAAGGGACATCGTCTGCTGCATTGTAGACTTTCAACTTAAAGAGGAGATGTTAAGGAAGGCCCGCAACAAAACCCATCTATCATACCAGGGCTCTGGGGTCCGTCTGTTCCAAGATTTATCAACCATCACCTTACAGAGACGCAGGGAACTTCTGGCCCTTACTGGAAGTTCTCCGCTCAAATGGCATAACCTACAGGGGGAAGTTTCCGTTTTGCCTGTCAGCTACACATCAAGGCCGCACAGCCCTGCTTAAAGTGCCAGAAGATCTCCGCCACTTTTGTGACACCCTAGACATAACCTTCACAGAAATCCCAGAGTGGTACGCAGAGTTCAGATCTCCTCCACCGCGTGCGACGAGACAACGACTGGAACCAATGGAAACACAGGAGCAACGCTACCGCAGACAGAGGTCCCCATCAGAAGATAGAGCCCTGAATGCTTCCCACAACCTTCAACACAGCTCCAGTCCCATGAAACAACCCCGTACGAGAAGAGCAAGACGGGACCACTGAGGAGTTAGTCAACGTCCCACGTCCCACTATTACAAGCTTCTTGCATCAGACTCAGAGGTTCAGATAAGTTGTACGACTTTTCATTGTTAAAACGTCCGGCTCAAGGAAAAATCAGACTTACGTGGTGCTATGCGGCACCCGGAATGACCCCTCCAGGATGTGCTCCACTTGCCACTGAGGCAAACCTGTATTGCTCTCTGAACACAACCAGCTCTATTTTGGTGATAGCGGATCCCTCGCTCCAGCTCAGGACAAGACTAATGCTGCCATACCCCTAGTGACACTGACCCTAATTACTGGTACTTAACCGGAGTCTGCGAGATGGGGTAAGCCTAGCGCGCGGGAACATCTTCTTTCTATCTCGCAGGACTCTGAGACTGGAAGACACCCCAGATGGAATTCATCCATGATCAGGACTTCCCCAATGGATGGGGGATCTATGTTCCCACCGGTGTGTGTGTTTACCTTACATGGCTGTACTTCGACGCCCTTGAGACCCGGGAGGTGATTTGCGAGACACGCAGTATATACACGCACTAGAGGCACATAATCATGCTGTAATGTTGCAGCTTTTAAGCCCGCTAGCATAGAAGGCAGGGCCTCTGACACAGGACACATGGGACATTCTTCCACATGGTCCTCTAGAGACACGACCTAGGCACATAGATGGTGGGTCTCGCGGGCCACCTCCCGGTCCATATGATACATACACTTACCTGATGAACTATAGAATGATACTGAGAGTCATAGGACCCTGCATTATGGTTCTACTTCAGAGCGCCGCTTCAGCTAATGACAGGGGGCCCCCCGCCATCTACATGAGGAGAAAGGGAGAGCAGACAGGCCTGCACCAAAGCCTCTCTAGATCCATATTAGGGGCGGGCGACATACCCAGCCCAGTACAGACTTCGCCCAGTTTAGGGTGACGGTGGGGGTCCCTTCCTGGAAGTTCTTCAGTATCTGACAGAACCACCACTATAGACACTGCCATCCTTTGGCTTGGCACTTGACACTAAGGCCACAATAAGACATCCAGAGGCTACACATACTACTTCGGACCACGGTTATACCTCCTAGTCTTACATAGAGCGCTTAAGACATTAGGACAGGGTGCTTGTCTGCTGGATAAGCAGCCCCTGGATGTTAGAATACTCATGACTATGGCACAAGAGTTCCCTGGGTGGTGGGGTTGCTGGGGGTATGTTTGCAAGAGGGAACATACTTACATTATGTAGCTGTACTCCTGGGAGCTCCATCACCCCAAGGTCCATACATAGACAGTCCCACTGGGGCTTATTACCCTGGAGTGGGAGAGCTTAGGGCGCGTTACTAAGTCAATATAGTCTGCTCCTGCGGGCACACTATTACGGGGTTATCCTTTACTTGGGGCCTGCCCGATACACGACCTCGTGAAGATTAGAATAATAGATGTCAAGTTATAGATACCTGTGTTTCCTCAGAATGTTACAAGTTGAAAATCTGAACCGCATAGCCTGTATGCATAATCGGGGGCATATTCATTCTGGTTGTCTCTGTTATTGTTTTCCCTAAGTTGCAATGCTGTTTTATGGTTGTGGTTATATAATGTGAGTCCGGGTAGCAGTATAGTCAAAGACAGCTCAGAACGACATGCTATACTACGATAACAGTGACTTATTCTACTCCGGACAAACCTCTGGAAGCACTCACCCGTACTTATTTGCTTTTTTAAACAAACATATCACATGCCGAGCGCTGAACACTTTCATTTCCCCAGGTTGGCACTCCAGAGACACGAACTCTGGCCACCAAAGTTTCTACGAACACACTGCAAATCCTCTCTAATGACACATCACTCTCTGAATGGCAGGATACGTTCCGCTTCTGGCCTTCTAATACCGACTCCACTCCTACCCACGCTCCCACAGAGTGGTAGCACTTCACTGCAGTTAATAATCACATCATACACGGGTATAAATTACCATTATACCCATCAGCCCCCACAAGGCTTTGTGGACAAGGCGAACATAGTGCCGCCTCGGGCTGAACGCTAGTTAGGCTCTCATACAGCTCTTTTGGGGTATCCTTCGATTTCCCCGACACACCTTTTTTTTTTTTAATCTCTCCCCCCTACCCCACTCACTCCATCACATGTAACCTATAGACCATCGCTCAGTTAAAGAAAGCATATTTATACTATTGACAACCCAGCACGACTACCTCTGTTCATACTGCACTGATACACAAGACTCGCTAAGGACAAGTTAACGCTCGTGCTGACATACATTTACAGCAGGACCCGCGGACAAGATACAATCATCTCCTGACTTATTAAGATACAACTGCTCCCATATAACAACCTAAATGGCTTTCTCAGCACTCAGTAAACTTCCCACTTTAGCTTCACATAATGTTAGGGGACTAAATACCCCAGAAAAAAGAACCCTCCTTTTAAATGAATTTAAAAAATCCAAACCCTCCTTTGCCCTACTACAAGAAACACATTTCAAAACAGGCGCTATCCCATCCTTTCATGACAAACAATATCCTATGATGTATCATGCCACGAGCCCACTACAGAAAAACAAGGGAGTGTCAATCCTGATTCACAAAAATGTAGAATTTGAACTTAAACAACAATTTGCTGACACTCAAGGTAGGTTCATTTTCCTGAAAGGAACGTGGAAAAACTGGAAAGTGACGTTAGCCAACGTTTACTTTCCCAACACAGGACATCTATCCTTCTCTCGCCTACTCGTCTAAGAATTGAAAGGCTTTGCAGAAGGATGCATCCTACTAGGGGGGGACTTTAACATTCCCATCAATCTGCTTTTGGACCCCTCCAATGGTAAATCGACCCTGACTTACAAGATTCTAAAAGGAATCAATAAACAATTACAATCTCTAACCTTGATGGATTTGTGGCGTTTGACACATCCCACTACCAGGGACTACACGTTCTATTCCAATGTACATAAAAAACACTCACGCTCCTGTATCTAAGAGTACGATCTCTACTGAATTCTCTCCTGGTGACCAATGAGACCTCCTATTTAACGGACATCATCAAATATTTCGAAACTCCTAAACCAGCTACTAAAGGAATTTCCTACCTATACAACCTTCTCACTAAACCGCCAGAAGACCAACCCCCCCCCCCTCGGCTAAATACTGGATGGGACTCACAGGGGCAAACCCCCCCAACAAGCAATGGACAGCGGCCCTGGCCCTCCCGCTTCAACTTTCACATTGTATCACACACTGGGAATCACTTCAGAAACTATTCCACAAATGGTATTACACCCCAACAAGGCTTGCGTCTATCTACTCTACCGCATCTCCCTTCTGTTGGAGAAACTGCAATCACCCCGGCTCTCTATATCACATCTGGTGGGAGTGCCCCCTCCTGGGACATTTCTGGCAAGACGTGCAGAACCTTCTCCATCACATGTGCGACATTAAAGGACCACTTCTCCCCCTAGACCTATTGCTAGGCCTCTCAGTCCCCCTATGGCCCAAACACACTAGAACTCTGGCTACCCACATCCTCATAGCAGCTCGCTTAGCACTTGCAAGAAAATGGAAAAACAGCACTCCTCCTTCACTCCAAGATGTTATTCTCTTAATAAACACCCACGGGACACTGGAGCTGTCCTTTGCAAAAGCAAATATGACCACCCAGTCCTTCTACACCCTCTGGGCCAAATGGCTAAATGACCCTAGGAACACTATCACAGGAGGACACCTTCAGACCTCCCCCGGAGGACAGGACAAATCTGACACCTGACTATGCCCTCATTTGACTCCTCTGCCTATTGAAACAATTACTCATAGGAACTTATCTCCCAATTGATTGCTGGTTACAATGAGTTAACAGAAACATATTGTTTTCCCTCCTCGTTGAGAGAGGGAGGGGGGACAGAGGCCTCCCCCGACCCCCCGCACAGCATGATCCCGAAAGGGGTGTAGGAGGTTGGGGAAGGTACTCCTCCCCTTTTGATTTACAGACACCGGTTAATGTATGTTATATATTAGCACTTCCTTGCGACACCACAGTCTCTTGATTGCTTGTTTATTTCTGAAATATGATAATCCTCAGTTACATATGAACACAGTTGTTTAACTCATATGCTGTAGAAAAATGCCAAGGTCTTTGTATTTCTCCTTATCATATCGATGCATTTCAACTTGTACTGTATGAAAATGTACCAATAAAAACTGAATATTCAAAAAAAAAACACTCACACATTGATTACATTTTTATCACCCAAAGAGATTTACCCACGATACACTCCACAGAGATCGGAATAAAATCATTCTCAGACCACGCACCAGTCTCTATCACCTTGAAACTGACCGACCAACCTCCCAAAAACTATAATTGGCGATTAAACCCTGCACTATTAACCGACCCCTCCACATCCCAACAAGCATCTAATTAAGACATATTTCGAACTGAACTCCTCGGATGAATTGTCGCCGCTCACGGTTTGGGAGGCACGCAAATGCGTCATGTGGGGAGAATTCATACGTTTAGGCTCATATAAAAAGAAAGACCACACATAGATGATCTCGACACTTGCCCAGAAAATAGCTAAGCTAGAAGCCCAACACAAACGTTCAGTAGCAGAACAGGTGACTAAAGAACTCACTGACACTAGGGAGAAGTTCAACTCCTTACTGAACCTTAAAGCGAAACTAACCATTTTCTTAAAAAAGGGATTTTACTATGAGCATGGCAACAAAGGTGGGAAATTCCTGGCGAGGACTCTGAAAACGTTTACACACACAAATACCATCTTATCAATAAAGAACGAGCAAGGCAACACTGTACACAGGACTGACCACATAGCAGAGGCAGTTCAGAAATTTTATACCAAACTGTACAACTTGCCACCCCCACGTAAACCCAAGGGAGTCACAGCAAGCAGATGCCAGGCCATTAAAGATTTCCTCCAGCAAAGCGGATTGCCCACACTGACTTCGGAAGAAGCAGAATCTTTAGAGAGCCCCATCACCAAAGATGAACTAAACCTAGCGATTAAAGCCCTTAAGCCAGGCAGAAGCCCAGGACCGGACGGCTTTACGGCTCACTATTACAAGGCCTATTTCGCTCTATTACACAACCCACTCCTACAGGCTCTAAACAGCCTGAAACAGCCACAGTCCATCCCTGACTCATTTAACCTGGCTTACATTACCTTGATATTAAAACCCGGTAAAGACCAAAACAATTGCGCTAGCTACAGGCCCATATCGTTACTCAACATAGATACCAAAATTTTGGCAAAGATCTTGGCAAATCACATGAGAGAACATTTACAAAAACTCATAGGTCCAGAACAAGTAGGGTTCATGCCAGGGAGAGAAGCGCGTGACAACGTCACCAAAGCCCTGAATCTCATTCACAGTGCCCAAAGCAGGAAAATCGAAGGTCTTCCCCTATCCACGGATGTGGAGAAGGCCTTTGACAGGGTCTCATGGGACTACCTACTAGAGACATGCGCTCATATTGGTCTGCAGACCCACATAACAACTTGGATTTCTACCCTTTATCAAGAACCTAAAGCCAACCTCAAAATTAACGTAACTCTTTCGGAAAGAGTGAACATACACAACGGCACGCGACAGGGCTGTCCCCTTTCCCCACTCCTTTTTATCTTGACACTTGAACCCTTCATACGGATCGTAAATAATGACCCAAACATTAGCGGCTTTCTGATAAAGGGAAAAACTTACAAATTGGCGGCCTATGCGGATGACCTGCTTTTCTTTTTAACAAAACCACACCTCTCTATCCCGAACCTAGTACATGCATTTGACATATTCGGCCACATTTCTAATATGAAAATCAACTACAGTAAATCCGAAGCCCTAAACATTAACCTTCCTCCCGCAGCAGTAGAGATCACACGTGCCAACTGCTCCTTCACCTGGAAACAATCAGCACTCCAGTACCTAGGAGTTCGGCTCACCCCCTCACTAGACAACATTTTTTAAGTTAATTTCAGGCCACTCTTGTCCACGATACAAAAAGACTTGAAAAACTGGTCCCCATGCCCATTCTCCTGGTTCGGGAGGGCAGCTATACTAAAAATGACAGTCTTACCTAAAATCTTGTATCACTTTCACACCCTGCCCATAAAGCTACCCAATTCCTTTTTTAAACAATTGAATTCTCTTGTACGTAAGTTCCTGTGGGCAGATTGTAGACCTAGAATAAATCTCCAAACTCTTACTAAAACCAAAGCTAATGGTGGAATTAATCTTCCCAATTTCAGGCGCTACCATCAAGCGACTCATCTCGCTAAAATCATAGACTGGCACTGCCATGGCCACAATAAGGACTGGGTCAATTTGGAGCAAGATATGGTGTCTACCCCTCTGAATTTCCTACCATGGGTGCCCCCTGAAGCACTGCCACAGTCACTTAGACAAAAAACATTATTGGGTGCAACCCTTGAAATATTTCATGAAATAACCAAAGTCAGGTCCATATCCTCCACCCCAGGTCCTCTGACCCCCATTACGCCTAACCCTGCGTTCTGCCCAGGATTGGAGATCCACCTGCAGAGCCCTCTACTGGCCTGCCAATGCACACAAGGCGATAAAATAATCCTGTTTGTGGTGCTCGCTGACAAACTGGAGCCCTATCACACCCTTTCGTTCTGGACATACTGCCAGATACACATTTACCTTTTCTCCCTAGATAAGACAAACCTTTACAGACCACCGACACCCTTTGTGGTCACGTGCTTGGCAGGTACTCCGGTCACAAAGACCACATCCCTAGCCTACACATGGTTGCAAGAGACAGATCCCTCAGGTCCTACTTCCTCCCAAACAAAATGGGAAACTGCCCTACAGGTAGGATTCTCCAAAGAGCAATGGCAGAGAGCAAATATCTTTGCACATAAATGCTCTATAAGTACCAGACTCCAAGAAATGTCATACAAGCTGCTTACACACTGGTACATGACCCCATCCAGACTACATAGATGGTACCCCGCAGCATCTGATCGCTGCTGGAGGTGTAAGAAAGTTGAGGGTACGCTCTTACATATCTGGTGGGAGTGTGAGCTAATAGTCCCTTTTTGGGAGACGATTCGGAGCCTAATTACACAAATAACCGAAACGCAGCTCGCACTAGACCAAGCCTGCTGTTTACTACACGTAACGAATAGCCCTGTGAGAAGATACAAAAGTTCACTGACTAGACACATTCTCAATGCGGTCAAATCACTGATCCCCAGACATTGGAAATCCACCCGATCACCGTCGACTGCAGAATGGCTCCAAGAAATCGAGAACTTTTATCAGATGGAGGAATCTGTGGCTATGGCCAGGGACTCCTCAGACAGATTTCATAAAATGTGGAAGCCCTGGGTACTTTTCAAATATTCAGACCATTTCAGGTGTTCGCGGACATTTCTCCAGCTACCATTCAAAAGAGGAGGGCACTGAAACCCCTGTTCGAGGTGTTAACAAACAAGGCAATCAAGTATTGGTGATCCTTTCCATTCCGCCTCACCTTCTTATACAAAGGCAAGAACTATGGATTTTCTTCTTTCAATGAAGGGGAACATCTGCTGGTTAAATTGAACCTCATCTCCTTGGAGCCTGGATCCTCACTCCAAGCCAAGTCTGGGGGTTCTTCTAAGCGCCCTTCTCCCCAAAGCCCAATTCCCCCTGTGTGGAGATCCCAGCACTCTAAGAGGCCTAAGGACTCGTATCCCCCTTGACCCCTCTTCTCTTTATTTTGGGGTTTTGCTCTGGTTCGTATGGACTTTAAGGTTCCCACTCAAGCCTTAATCTGACTTTACCTAAGGAAATGATCTTTCTCTGGTTGGCCCCTTAGGCCACGGTTTACATTATTTTTAGTTAATGGTTACGTTTGTTATCATTGTTGCATAGTTCTTTCCAGCACTTAGGGGGTAAAATGGGTCATCGTGGGGGCACCGGGTCCCGGCTCGCTCCAGATAGGCTCTTGCCTCTCCCAGCCCCCCCCATTGTAGGGGGTCCTGGGATTAGGGTGGGGGATGGGATCCAGAGGGATCTGGTGCCTTTCCTTAATATGGACCCCTGGGGGTTATTTCTGTAATTTCATGTCTTCCTTATCTTTTGATTTGTTGAAATATTTTATTTATTGTACAGGGTATACCCTGGGGCTTTACCCGGTTGTTATATTAATGTTGGGCTGCACTGGGGGCGGGACGGTTGGCATTCTCCTCCCTCTGCTTGCGGGCTCCACTTCTTGGTGTGGCACGGGAGCAGATGTCTGGCTGCCGGTATAGGCAGTTGTCTATAGGTCAGTCTTGGGACATGGGAGTCGGTCTCCTGGCTCTCATCCCCCGACGGTGGAGGGATCTGACGGTATTTGGCCGCTCTCCCTCTCTCTCTCTTCTCTTATCTTTTGTCTGGATTCTCCTCCTATTCTCTGTTCTCTTCTTGCATCTTTTCTCTTTCTCCCAGGTGCTGGGGTGGTCCTCCTCCGGAGTCAGCGAGGGGTATAAGTTCTTCCCTTTCAACAGAGGCAAAGCCCTTAGCCCAAGGTGGTGGGAGTCTGATGAAGGGTTCATTGATAACGTAAGTGTCTTCCTTATTTTTCATCATGTTTCCCTCAGTTAATCCACCCAGTGTTTGGAAAATTGCCTCCCACAATGTACAAGGCCTCAACTCCCCTTTAAAACGTAGGAAGTACTTCCAGGCAGCACACTCGCAGCACACTCGCAGCACCTGGAGGTCCTTCTTATCCTGGAAACTAACTTTCCCTCTCAATTCTCACCTAGTTTTATTCACAAAAGCTATCCTCAATTCTTTCTGGCTAATGCCCCGGACAAGACTAGAGGGGTGGGAGTCTTTTTCGTGAAAAGCGCTGGTTTTAATCTGCGTCAGGTAATCAGGGACCCGGAGGGTAGATACATTCTTGTAATAGGGGACCTTGGGGGCTCCCCTTACTCTTTTGTATCCTATTATGCCCCAAACACTGGCCAAATACAATTTTTTCATAATATGTTGGACTCCCTCTCCCCACACTTTGAGGGGACCTTGATCTTGGGAGGGGGACTCCAACACCGCTCTTGATCTCTTGATGGACAAATCGAGGCCAGTTCGCTCACGCCTTCTACAACCCCCAAAAAGAAGCCTTAAGCTTGCCAAACTCATTAACTCACTAGGCCTGGTGGATGTGTGGAGGGAGTGTAACCCTAATACTAGAGACTTTACGCACTATTCAGCTCCTCATAAATCCCTGGCCAGAATTGACCATATTTTCATGGGATCCTCCTCTATTCCACTGGTCTCTAAGTCCTTTATTAGGGACTCCCCGCTATCGGATCACTCTATGGTAGTTATACTATTAAGGCCCATGGGGGATGTGGGGATTAGACCCCAATGGAGACTGAAGGAGTCTTTACTGAACAACCCGGTACACTGTACTTTGCTTAGGAAGGACCTGGAGGAATATTTTAGTCTGAATTCTGGCTTGGGGATATCCTGTATGACCCTCTGGGCAGCCCACAAAACAGTCATTAGAGGCAGGATCATTCAACTAGCTGCCAAACTAAAGAAAGAGAGGAGGTCCCACCTAGTTAATCTTGAACAAGATTTTCAGAAACTCGCAAAGGCGCACAAGAAAAATCCCACCCCTCAATCTCGGTTGAAGCTGGAGGCAGGGAGGACGTCCCTTAATATGGCCTTGACCACTCAGGCGGAGAAGCAGGCTCAATGGTCAAATGCCCACTTTTACCTTCGTAAAGACCACATAGGTCCAAATCTAGCGGCCAAACTGTCCCCGAAACTCAGATCATTCGTATTCCCGAAAGTGAGAGACCTATCGGGTTCCCTCACCCAAAACCCTCATAAGATTATGTCCACATTCCGGGACTTCTACGCCAAGCTCTACAAATCAGAGATCTCGGCCCCCTCAACCCCATCTTCTAGCTTTCTTGACAGCGTCTTCCTTCCCACCCTGGCCAAGGACCATAGGCTATCACTGGAAGCCCCAATCTCGGTATCTGAGATTCTAGATGTTATCAAACACCTTAAAAAGGGCTCTGCCCCGGGCCCAGATGGTCTCTTGACAGGATATTACAAGCATTTTGGGCCAACATTAGCCCCGCACTTAGCAAATTTCTTTAACTCTCTTCAAACAGATACAATCCTCAGTAAAGACCTTAACTCGGCTAACATAGCAGTTATCCCGAAACCCGATAGAGATCCCTCTGAGGTTAATAACTATAGGCCCATCTCCTTAATCAATAATGATCTTAAAATCTTGACAAAAGTTTTGGCCAACAGACTTTCGGCCTTTATAGGACAATACATTCATAAGGATCAGGTGGGCTTTATACCCGGGAGGCAGGGCCCCGATCAGATTCGTAGGGCTATAGACATCATCTCGATCCTTGGTTCGGGTTGGGATGGGGGCCCTTTCGGTTGATCTGCAAAAAGCTTTTGACACAGTTTAATGGTCCTACCTTTTCGAGGTCTTGGGTAGATGGGGATTCGGCCCTAGATTTTTACACACTCTTAAAGCTCTTTACTCCAACCCTTCAGCCACTATAAAACTACAAAATTACCTTTCCGAGCCACTTAGTATTCATAGGGGCACCAGACAGGGCTGTCCGCTCTCCCCCTTGATTTTTGCAATCGCCATTGAACCCCTCGCAATTGCTATCAGGGAACATCCCGATATTAGGGGGGTGAACAGTGGATCACTTTCCCATAAATGCGCTCTTTTTGTGGATGACCTGCTGCTGTTTATCTCCTCTCCCCTTATCTCGGTTCCGCACATAGTTAAGCTCTTGCAGGCTTTTGGCTCCACCTCAGGGCTTAAGGTCAATATGGCTAAATCCGTGGCGCTAAACATCAATGTCCCGGAGATACTGATCCAACAGATTAAGGCCCAGTTTCCTTTTCCGTGGTCTTCTCAACAGATTCCGTACCTGGGTGTGAAATTGACAGCTGGGTTTGGCCAATTATACTCACTTAATTATCCTCCACTTTTTAAACGAATCGGGGACGATTTGCGTAATTGGGAGAGGTTGGGCCTCTCCTGGCTGGGTAGAATCAATACAATTAAAATGGCGCTCCTTCCTAGAATTCTATATTATTTTAGGGCTCTTCCTATCCCCGTTAGAAAGTCTCAAGTTCTCAAGATCCAAGCCCTGATCAAAAAATTAGTTTGGGGTCACAAGGCATATAGATGTCCGGCCGAGATCCTCTGGAGACATCGTTCCCAGGGGGGACTCGGCCTCCCAAATCTCTGGCGTTACTACCAGGCAGCGCAACTAGCTCAGTTCTCAATAATTTATGCGAGGTCCAATAGACCAGATTGGGTTGGGTTAGAGAGACAAGCAGTCCCCCACAATACTCTGGATTATTTGGTGTGGGCAGCCCCCAAGACCAGGCCAGCTATTCTATCCCCCACACTTTCCAATTCTTTAGCTCTCTGTGACCACCTGTTTAGTACCACGAAGCTGGCCTCTGCTGTCAGGCCCTCAAGCCGGCTTGGTCGTCTTGGGCCTGAAGATCTTCAAACGAGTTGAGATCTTTAATGGTTAAGATATGTCCGGAAACAAGCAGGTGGTGACTTTCCTCGCCTATAAAACTGGGCCGCCCTTAGTCCCTAATAATTTCTACACGACTTCTCCGGACTGTCGTCTCCGGTCGAAGCACCATGATTTGTCCACCAGTGTCTCTCGATTTCTTAACCTTTCACACCCCCTATCTTATCGACCGGACCAGAACCCCCGACGGGTGTGGTTTATTAGGTCTCATAACACCCCCTGACGAACAGAGAGATTGGGTTGGGTTAGACCAGATAACCTGGAGCGTATTTAATAACTCTTGACTCGATCAACGCGACGGACCATCATTGCGGTCTCTAAACCCTCCGGCTCAGGGGGGACCCTTGCTACAGAGGTCTCCTAGAGCCGGCCTGTAGATATACGGAACACTGGG
>BLSH010114821.1:63324-75518 GCA_018402905.1 Glandirana rugosa | reverse complement strand
TTAGAACAGTGGTATGGCTTCTCTCCGCTAATTTATAGTTTTCACACACAGTTTGAAGATTATTGTAGAACAGTGATATGATATCACTGTTCTACAATTATCTTCAAACTGTGTGTGAAAACTATAAATTAGCGGGGAGAAGCCATACCACTGTTCTAAGAACAGTGATATATCATATGAGTACACCGCTCACATTTTTGTAAATATTTTATTATACCTTTTCATGTTACAAAAATGTGATGGTTGTACTCACTTTTGTGAGATACTGTATGTGTGATAACAAACAAATGCATTTGTAGAGGAATTCATTTCCTAGACAGGGTAGCAGTAAGCCAGATAGTTCCTGCAGTGTATAATGGTAACTCATACCAGATTATGGGGCACTTTACTTGGGAACCCACTGGATGTCCAGACTGTCCGCTGCCTTGGACGCTTGTGATATAGCATCCGTCTTATATAGTGATTCCCCACCACGCCAGAATGGCCGCCGCTGACACATGGGCGGTGCAGAACAGGCGTCATAAGCCAATGACGCCCCTGTCTGACATGGTGTGCACTCCAACACAACGGCGCATGCCCAAACGAGTGGGTGCGTCATGTTTAAAGGGGCATGCCCAAAGAGAGGTCAGAGTGTGGGAGGACTGGAAATTACCTTACCACCATGGCTATGCCGACAGGACAAACCCACTAACACATCCAACAGGATGTGTGGAACGCATATGCCCGCCACCAAGATGAACCTCCGGAATGCAGAGCACCAAGCAGCCACATCTGTAATACAAAGAAAAATAAAACACTAGAACATAATAGCAACAATACCGTGCTCACTAATAAAGAAGCTTGAGCAGCTGCTGACACAACACAGTGACATACAGTGTAATGGGATGAGTAATAAGAGTGCAGCGCTTATTCAGATTCACAGACCTAGAAAAGAAGCAAACTAAACTGGAGAGTAGTGGTTTGGGTAGGTGAGCTCAGCGTAGACTGAACCTGCCATTAGGCAAAATGTAGTCAATCACATCAAAGTAAACCAAACCCACTCTATAATAATGCACAAAAATGTCTGATAATAATTCTCAAATTGAAGCAGTCAATTATATTCAGATATAAGGAAAACAGGGTAGGTGAGAAGTTCTCAATTCGCGATCTTGGCGTTACGAGTGTGATTTTCCACATAAGTGACCACTATCCGCAGACGGGTGAGTTAGACGTCATCCACCACCACATGAATTGAACACTTACCAGAACTCGGTAGTGACCAGCACGAACCTTAATGTCCTGTGATATGGGACTGTGTGAACCACCATCCCCCATGTAGGATGTTCTTAACGTTGCTCTTGTCCTAGAGTTAACCAGGGATCACAGTGTAGGGGCCTCTCATCCACCCATGCAAGAAAACAGAGGTCTCGCCATAGCATAAAATCCTTGATGCAATTTATTAAAAACGGTATAAAACTTACATTACAGTTGTAAATATGAGCTCATCATTCGAATAGGTGTATAGAAGTGTCGAGGAGGACCACAAACCCAACGCATTTCGTTACCAATAGGACGTCTTCTGGGGTACCCCCCCCCAAAGACACTGCTACGATATATAACATTGAAAGCATTAATTACAAGTATAGGCCCCACCCACACCGGAAGTCTCGATCCAGAACCCAAAATGGCACCACCGGCGTGCGTTCCACGCCTAATTGTAGTGGCTTGGAGTGATAGGGTAGCCAATAATGTTAACCAAATGTACACCAAGCCTCGTTCTTCACTGCTACAGACGCCTGTAGTTGCCAATAATATGTAAGTACCCAAGATGCAAAGAGATATGGTGATAATATCAAATATAATATAAAATTAGACTAATAAGAATCGTATTCAGACTGTTTTAGGTAAATTCCGGCGGAAGTAGGGAGGTCGGGCTATTGTGTCCCAAGCCTCTCTTTCATGGTGTGTAAGCATCATATGTAAGGTCAGAAGTGCGGTGATGCGCGTCCGGCCAGTGGACGGGACTTTCCTCTTGGTGTGTCTTCCTAGGCTATGGAGAAGACTGTTACACTGGAGTGTACTAGGCCACGTCATTGGCCATTGCTTGTCTAAGGCGGAGTCACTGTATAGAACCATGTGACCCCCACCCAGAGGGAAGTCCGAGTGTCAGCAAAGAAGGACACCTGGTGTGTTTCATGATACTAACGCAAACAGCATGTGTGGAATAAACTGTGTGTTATGTGGACAATCCTAGTAGATATACAATGTACAACAAAGGTCAAAAAATAGATGAAATGTATGGATATATTATGGTCAAAACATGCTAAGAGAAGTTAATTAAATAAGAAAGGTAATATATGTGCAAAAGGTATATCTATAAATGTGTGTAAGAGTGCATGGGGTTATAAGTCAAACAGATTCAACCCTCCGGTAGCAGTACTTAACTCTGCCGGTAAGTTCCTTACATACACAACTGTGTAAAACCATAGAATAATAAGACAATAGCCATCTATAGAAATAGTTAGTACATTGAAAATAAAATATAAAATAAAAGGGATGACTAAAAAAATGGTGTGTGGGTGTCATATATGTTGAATACCTACGTGGATACAATATGTTTAACCAGGATCACCTAGGTGAATGTGATTATTTGTAGTGAAAGAATACATTGACCAAATGTGGGTGCCATCTTGTTACTGGACAGAGCCCCCCTAATCACATCATATGTATTTATATATATTCTACTATGCACAATATCGTGCATGAAAGGACTGTTAGGAACGGGTGAAATGTGAGGGTAGTGACAGGGAGAGCCCAAATAATTCCCTATTAACAAAGGTGACATATCTTCAATAATTCAAAGAAGATTGCATAGAATGCAATTCAGATACATAGTTTGTAGCAAAATAAATATGGCATTATGAACATAGAACAAAACAATATTGAAAAGCCCCATTCTACATTTTATAGGGAAATGTGGACACAAACTTTTAATGCCTTATTGATAAAGGTTTCGGCAGCTATGATTAGTTTACCCTTTCAAAATATTTGAGATATGTTCATTCACCCTATTTTTAAATGATCTAGTGGTTCGGCCCACATATTGTTTGTTGCAGGGACATGTAAGGAGGTAGACTACATCCTTTGTGTCACCTGTGCAAAAATGTTTAATTTCAAATACCTGTCAAATACCTGTCCAGTGACAGTGGCAGTGGATTCAAAGTTCAGGATCTTCCTGTCCTGACAAATGTTGAGATTGCATATCTTGCACCTTTTGCACCTGAAGTAACCAATCATGTTGTGAAAGAAAGAAACCTCTTTGGGGGGATCGATCACATTGGGAGCCACTTTGTTTCTTAGGGAGGGGGCACCTCTAAAAACCACCTTAGGAGTTTCCGGTAACACTGGGCCCAAAACACGGTCGTTCCTCAGGACATCCCAATGTTTCCCAATCAGTTCTCTAATCTGGTGTCCCTGACGAAGTCATCAATGACGAAACCAGTAGGGCGGACGCATGGACCCCACACTCACGCCTACCAGCTGGTTCACATCGTTACAGAGATATAGTACACGGCAGATGGCCGAGCTGCGTCCCATTGATCTTATACACATGTGAGTTTTGGATCTATTTGTTTACTTAATAAAGCTGTTTTAAGGATTTTACACTATGTTGGCCCCTATGTTTTACATGCTAAATGAGCGGTAACTCCTACACATGGGCAGGGGAGCCCTTGCTCCAGCCAGGATCAGCTGATCAACAGAGCTACTAATCATCCCCAGTATACAGCACACGTAGGAGCCAGTGTCCATACCAGTGCAGAGGGACCTGACTGGGAAGCTAAGAGGGTGGCAGACGGCCAATATAGGTCCTATTGCATGTAAGTGCATAACCACCCCCTCCCCAGCCACTGTCAATAGCGGTTTTACACTATGCTTCTTTTGTCTTTCTTTTACACCCATATGATGACAACCTGCACTGAAGATTACTAGGACTATTACCAGGACTTTGAGATTATTCTCTGGCCATCCATTTCACCATTATCAGAACTTGGGATTTACCGTTTGGTAAGGGAAGAGTGTACACAGAGGTGTTTTCATCTTCCCTTATATGCACTATCTGTTGGTGGACTATACTTTCAGCTTTTTGCTATTTGCTTCTATTGTTCCTGTTTGCTGACTTATTCATTACCTCATTGCTGTTGGTTTCTTCTACCAGTGTTGGTGTACCATTATGCGATAAACCGCATAGGAGCAAGCGGAACAAAGTCACAGAACTTGCATATGGGTATTGATATTTCCAATGCATCCAATGTATTGTTTTGTTTCTGGAAACACTAGCGCTGCATAATTTTTTATTCCATTGACAATTGGGTAGGATGTGTATTTGCACATATGCTTAGCAGCTGGTGAGTTTAATATATAGAATCCATCTAATACCGGGAGCACAGATACTTAATAATTTTAACCGTTTTCTAATCTGTTTGTGTTGAACGGAAATTTTTAAGAGGAAGGACCACTTGAAACTATCAACATTTTCCCTGGGTTTGTCTGATAAAAGTTGAGTTCTATCCACATCCAGCGTTTTTTGAATTTCTTGTTCAAGAGTAACTTGATTGTATCCTTTTTCTATAAACCGGGATTTAAGGATTTCTGCTTGGCTTAAAAAGATTTCATTCTTCGTACAGTTGCGTTTCAACCTAAAAAACTGGCTGCGAGGCACTGATCTGAGCCACGAGGGATGGTGGCAGCTGTCGGTAGATATGAATGCATTGCGGTCAGTGGGCTTAAAGAAAGTGCTAGTAGATGCCTGGCCACTTCTGATGTCAATAAGTAGGTCTAGGAAATGGATTTCTTCATGGCTAAAATCCAGGGATAGGGAAATATCCCTGTCGCCCGAATTGAGAAATGAAAAGAATTCTTGTAGGAATTCGGATGATCCCCTCCATAGGAGGAGGACATTGTCAATGTACTGGGCCCACAAAATGAGCTTGGGTCTCTGTTGAGCATCGACAATGTCCTCTTCCCATTTGGCCATGAATAGGTTGGCCAGGCTGGGAGCGAATTTCGCCCCCATGGCCACACCCTTGACTTGAGAATAGAATTGGTTGTTGAACCAAAAGTAATTGTGCGCTGTCGCAAACTTTACAAGATCCAGTATGAACATTCTTTGGGTTTCATGGATGGAAGCATCTTGAGAAAGAAAGTAATCCACTGCTTCTAGACCTAAATCGTGTGGCATGTTCATATAAAGCGAAGCCACGTCTGCTGTGGCTATCAAGTCGCCCTCCTTTAGAGATATACTCTGTAGCAATCTAATAGTGTCTTTAGTGTCTTTAAGGAACAAGGGCATTTTCCAAACCTGTGGTTGTAGGTAAAAAATCGATGTACTGTCCAATTCTCGAGGTTACCGAGTCAATGCCACTTATGATTGGGCGTCCCGGTGGGTTCTCCATGTCCTTATGTATTTTATAAAGACAATATATAACAGGTATTATTGGTGCCAATGGGACCAGATGACACTGTTCCTTTTTGTCCAGAATCCCATGTTAAAATCCTCTGTTAATTAGTTTGTGTCATTCATTTTTGTACTTATTAGTTGGATTAGAGGGCAGTACTTGGTACGTGTTGGTATCCCCCACTATGCGATATAACTCACCCATGTACTGACTTTTATCGAGAACGACAATCCCGCCCCCTTTATCAGCGGGCCCTAGTGATACATCTGGTGATATATCTGCGCATTGGGAAGATCAACACCACCCAGATGCTTGGGTTTATACATGTTAGCTAAAGCTATTCTAGGTTTTTTCCCCCAAATATATCTCCCCAGGCTCCCTGTCAGCTGAGAAAATAATTTTTGCGGTATAGGGATAGGAAGAGTCCTGAAGACGTACAGTATCTCAAAAAAGTGAGTACACCCCTCACATTTTTGTAAATATTTTATTATATCTTTTCATGTGACAACACTGAAAAATTTACATTTTGCTACAATGTAAAGTAGTGATTATACAGCTTATATAACAGTGTAAATTTGCTGCCCCCTAAAAATAACTCAACACACAGTCATTAATGTCTAAGCCACTGGCAACAAAAGTGAGTACACCCCTAAATGGAAATGTCCAAATTGGACCCAATTAGCCATTTTCCCTCCCCGGTGTCATGTGACTCGTTAGTGTTACAAGGTCTCAGGTGTGAATGGGGAGCAGGTGTGTTAAATTTGGTGTTATCGCTCTCACTCTCTCATACTGGTCACTGAAAGTTCAAAATGGTACCTCGTGGCAAAGAAATCTCTGAGGATCTGAAAAAAATAATTGTTGCTCTACATAAGGATGTCCTAGGCTATAAGAAGGTTGCCAAGACCCTGAAACTGAGCTGCAGCATGGTGGGCAAAACCATACAGAGGTTTCACTCCGAACAGGCCTTGCCATGGCCAAAGAAGTTGAGTGCACATGCTCAGTGTCGTATCCAGAGGTTGTCTTTGGGAAATAGATGCATGAGTGCTGTCAGCATTGCTGCAGGGGTTGAAGGTGTGGGGGGGTCAGCCTGTGCTCAGACCATACGCCAGACACTGCATCAAATTGGTCTGCATAGCTGTCATCCCAGAAGGAAGCCTCTTCTAAAGATGATGCACAAAAAAGCCTGCAAACAGTTTGCTGAAGACAAGCAGACTAAGGACATGGCATACTGGAACCATGTCCTATGGTATCATGAGACAAAGATAAACTTATTTGGTACAGATGGTGTCAATCGTGTGTGACAGCAACCAGGTGAGGAGTACAAAGACAAGTGTGTCTTGCCTACAGTCAAGTATGGTGGTGGTGGGAGTGTCATGGTCTGGGGCTGCATGAGTGCTGCCGGCACTGGGGAGATACAGTTAATTGAGGGAACCATGAATGCCAATATGTACTGTGACATACGAAAGCAAAGCATGATACCCTCCCTGCAGAGACTGGGCCACAGGATAGTATTCTAACATGATAATGACCCCAAAACGCACCTCCAAGACTACCACTGCCTTGATAAAGAAGCTGAGGGTAAAGGTGATGGACTGACCAAGCACATCTCCAGACCTAAACCCTATTGAGCATCTGTGGGGCATCCTCAAATGGAAGGCGGAGATGCGCAACGTCTCTAACATCCACCAGCTCTGTGATGTCATAATGGAGGAGTGGAAGAAGCTCTGGTAAACTCCATGCCCAAGAGGGTTAAGGCAGTGCTGAAAATAATGGTGGCCACACAAAATATTGATACTTAGGGTGTCAATTTGAACATTTTCACTTAGGGGTGTACTCACTTTTGTTGCCAGCGGTTTAGACATCAATGGCTGTGTGTTGAGTTATTTTGAGAGGACAGTAAATTTACACTGTTATACAAGCTGTACACTCACTACTTTATAGTAAGTTGTAGCAACGTGTCATTTCTTCAGTGTTGCCACATGAAAAGATATAATAAAATATTTACAAAAATGTGAGGGGTGTACTCACTTTTGTGAGATACTGTATATTAGTTTGAACAACATTTGCTTGGTATACAGCTATACGCCCAATCCATAACAGGTGCAGCTTGCCAATTTGATTTAAATCTTCATCCAGTTTAGCTAGAAGTGGTGGGTAATTGCTTGAGTAAATTTTGGAGGAAGAGGCAGTTAACTGTAAGCCTAGATATGTAATAGAGGGGGAGTCCAGATTACAGGGATATATCTGTTTGTGCTGATTTATTTTGTCTTTAGTTAAATTGATTGGGAGTGCATAACATTTGGTTGTGTTAAATTTATAGAGGGATACCGCCCCGAACTTCTGTAGCAGTGAGTACACTGTGGGCACAGAAGATGTCGGATTAGTGAGGGTTAGTATGATATCATCTGCAAACAATCCTAGTTTGTGGGTCTTGGGGCCCACTTTGATTCCTTGGACAGTGCCGCTAGACCTAATGTATTTTGCAAGTGGTTCAATGGCCAATGAGGATATGATTGGGAAAAGTGGGCACCCTTGACAGGTTCCATTCAAAAGTTCACATGGGTCAGAGAGTAAACTGGAGGTGTAGGCTTGGGCTGTTGATTTGGAGTAAAGCGACATAATCGCTGAATGGATCATACCATATAGTTCAAATTTAACCAGGGTCTTTGACAGGTACCCCCAGTGAACCCTGACAAAGACCTTTTTTGCATCCAAAGCCAAGAAAAGGTTCCAGGGTAATCTTTTCAAATCTTAGTAAGTTCAACATCCTCCTAGTTCCATCTGGTGCCTGCCTTTCACAGATCCCATTCGATCTTATCCTATGAGGTGTGGGGTGACTTCCATTAACCTATTGGCTAAGACCTTAGCGTATATCTTTAGATCTGAGTTCAATAGGGAAATCGGTCTAAAGTTCTGAGGATTTGAGGGGTCTTTACCCGGTTTAGGTATTGTGACTATGATAACCTGAAGCATTTCTTTTGGAAATGGGCCTGATGTAGCTGCCATGTTAAAAACTTCAATGAGTTTAGGAGTGAGAAGGGTCGTAAATACATTATAATATTCGGCCGAGAAGCCATCTGCCCCAGGTGATTTGTGCATAGGTAAGGATTTTATAACCAGTTCAACCTCTTTACTTGAAATGGGGGGATTCAATTGTTGTAGTGCTTCTGTATCAAGGGAGGGTAGGAGTATACCTTGAAGAAATTTGGTAATCTCAGAGTATGTGGGTTGATGGGTATCTGGATCTTTGTTACGATTATAAAGTGTGTCATAGTAATCCTTAAATGCATTAGCTATGTCTATGAGATTGCATAAGGTGGTGTTAGTTTGGTGGTGTTTAATGTGTTTAAGGTTAGAATGCACCTGCCGTTTTTTAAGTTGGGACGCCAGAATTTTCCCTGCCCTATTGTTTTAGGAGTAGAAAGAGAGCTCCAGCCTTTTAAAATAAGTGTCATAGTCTGCCCTGAGCTCTAGTCCTCACGAGAGGACTTAAGTTGGCTAAGTATCAGACTGGAAGTGGTGCTGGGATTTTTATTTTGTGCTTCCAGCTTTGCAATGGTTGCATATAGTTATGAGATGTGCCACCTTTTTTTATTCCTCGCTCTAGAAGCAATTTGTATTAGTGCTCCTCTAACAAAGGCCTTATGTGCACACCAGATAGTCATTGGAGAGCTTTCACCATTATTATTGAGACGGAAGTACACCTTAAGTTTTCCTGCTATTTCATCCCTGATTTTGGGGTGCAATAGGAGAAATGTATTGTTGTGCCACAGAGGCTTATGGGAAACTTATGAGAAGCAATTTCTATAGTTACTGGTGCGTGATCCGACCATGTGATATTGTGGATATCTGCTTTACATTCCTTCTGCAAAACATACATATCTGTTAGAAAGAAATCTATTCTTGAGTAGCTGTTGTGTACTCCTGAAAAGTATGTGTAGTCCCTCTCGGTGGTTGGGAGGCAGTGCCATGGGTCGTATAGGCTTTCTTCTAGGCATAGTGAACCCAAAGAGGGCCTCCGCTGATGACTCACCGAGGTGCAGTCAAGTTCGCAGTTCAGAATCACATTAAAATCACCACATAGTTTAAGATTACCCTTTTGCAATTGTTTAGCTAGCTTAATGACTCTACGGATGAATTTCAAAGGTTTAGCATTGGGCACATATAGATTCACTAGCGTATAGGGGATATCGTTCAGTTCGGTTACCCTGGGTGTCAATGTGCTTTGTTCAGTAAGGCAAAGGAGATAGTGTCCTTGATAACAATTAGTACTCCATTCCTTTTGGATGTGTCATTTGCCACAAAGACATGTGGTAATTTCCTATGAGATCATTTAGGAGGTTTGAGGCTTGAAAAATGCGTCTCTTGGGCGCAGAGAATGTCACATTTCAAGTCCACTGCTGCTTTCCCTAAGACTCTGCACTTGTAAGGACTGTTTAGGCCTCTCACATTATAGTGCATCCGTTTAAAGCGGTAGTAAACCCTAAAATCTATTTTTACCTACAGGTAAGCCTATAATAAGGCTTACATGTAGGTAAAAAGAATATCTCCTAAACCTGCATGGTTCAGGAGATATTCGCCCTGCATGCAGCCGCTGACATTAGCGGCGCATGCACTCTGACGATCCGGCCGAGGCGGCCGGCATCTCAGAGCTGGCTGCCGGTGCGAAGAGCTCCCGCGCGCATGCGCGGGAGTGACGTCACGCGGCTCCGGCCACTCACAGCGCCGGAGCCGCGTACCCGGAAGACAGAAGAGGACAAAGATGTCAGCGTCCTTAGCGCTGACCGACTCGGGCATCGGGGGCCTCGTTCTAAGGTAAGTATTTCATAATATGTTAGTATGCGATGCATACTAACATATTATGCGATTTTCTTGCAGGCTTTTTTTTTATTTTTATTTCTGTCAGCGGGTTTACTACCGCTTTAAGGGACATCCCAATGGTATGAGATGCTTTGCTGACACCCAGTGGTAATAATTGAAATAGGAATTGCAAAAACTGCCTTTTATGGCATGAGTTTATTCTGGAACATGTTTCCCAGTAAATCCAGCAAGATAAAGAGGACAGTTAATATGGACCAGACCAAACTGAAAAGTAACCTATAACAACTCTAAAGTAACTGTTGTGAAGAACAGATATTTGAGGGCTTCATTAGTTGATTTTATTCCTGAGGTTGTTATGGTGTCTGTCCAGGGGAGGCTCAGGATCTGCTGGATTGCCATTCAGAGGAAGGAGGTGCCATTTTTGGAGAAGCTCCATGCATTTTTTTCCAATAATGTTATGAAGTGCAATTCATGGGGGGCGTGGCCTGCGCATGGAGCTGTGAGGACGCACCTGAGGGGAGCTCCGTGGCCATCCACTATTATTTACTCCATTAGCGCTGATATTCTAGCAATACTTGACCCGACAAGCATGGGTAAGAGAACGGGAAAGTCCCTACCTACGAAAGGGACCCCCTCGAGCTCAATTAAGAGATTTTTAGCCGCTGAGCCGGATGATTCATTAGCGGGAGATGGACTAGGCCGCTCGCCACATGGAGGTAGCCCCGCCTCTCGGCTTCCGCCTGCAAATAGGCATGCATCGCCGGCTTCCTCCGTAGGTTCGGACGGAGAAGAATCTTCCCAGCGCCGACTAGACGTTGCCTCCATCGTGAGCGGACTCCCAACCAAATCGGAGCTAGCGTCTATGCTACACGGCCTGGAAAAGGCTATCAAAAAAGAGGTTTCAGCGGTACGCTCAGACCTTTCACAGGTACTGCTACGCGTGGAAGAATCCGAACAACGCCTCGACCGCCACGCCGCGGCCATCAGATCTCTACAGGCCACGACGCGCAGCTTGATCCTCGCCCAGAGAATGGCATCGTACCGGATCGAGGACCAGGAAAACCGGAATCTCCGGAACAATATAAGGATCAGAGGCCTTCCTGAGGCGACCAAGGATGAGGACCTCCTGCCCTCCATAAGAGGTATTTTCAACAAGCTTCTGGGCAATGCAGCGGACTTTCCCATAAAGATAGACCGGGCCCACCGCGCCCTTCGACCGCGCAATCTGTCATCTGAAACCCCGAAAGATATCATCTGCCGGGTCCATTACTTTGAGGAGAAAGAACGCATCATGAAGAGGGCCAGAGAGGCAGCCTCTCTCGATTTTGATGGCGCCACCCTCTCTTTCTTTCCAGACCTAGCACGTGAAACACTCGACCGGCGCAGGGCGCTCAAACCCCTCACGGAGAAGCTGAGGCTCAACGGCATCACTCACAGATGGGGCTTCCCGGCCTGTCTCATTGCTAATCGTGATGGAAAGACGGCTGTCCTCCGCTTCCCGGAAGATCTAGAAAGATTCTGCCTAGATGTCAATATCACCCCCCCTGATCTCCCTGGCTGGAATGAGGATATCCCGGTCCTCCCTGCACAATCAGAAGAACAGTGGCAGAAGGTCTCCCATGGTCGTCGCTCCAACACCTCGGGCCTTCCTAAGTGAGAGACTGCGCTCCGGAACCCGGATAAGTATGCCGCCTCAACTAGGCCTATACGGCTCATTACCTGTGCTGATCTGCTGTTCTTCCAAGTTTAGTTTTCTTCTTTGAACACGTGGCCCTATAGGAGTAAGGTCGGTCCCTCTAGTCCCCCCCACTATAACTGTAGATCCGTCTTAGAAAGATCTAGAAGGCCCTTCGCCTCCTGTCGGCAGAAAGGTAGTGCTAATCGTTACTCTGTCCGGCCCTTCGGGGTAGACACTCACTACGGCAACTCGGAGTCGAA
>BLSH010114821.1:45405-59735 GCA_018402905.1 Glandirana rugosa | reverse complement strand
CGTCTTTTGGGCTCAGAGAATGTCACATTTCAAGTCCACTGCTGCTTTCCCTAAGACTCTGCACTTGTAAGGACTGTTTAGGCCTCTCACATTATAGTGCATCCGTTTAAGGGACATCTCAATGGTATGAGAAGCTTTGCTGCCACCCAGTGGTAATAATTGAAATAGGAATTGCAAAAACTGCCTTTTATGGCACGAGTTTATTCTGGAACATGTTTCCCAGTAAATCCAGCAAGATAAAGAGGACAGTTAATATGGACCAGACCAAACTGAAAAGTAACCTATAACAACTCTAAAGTAACTGTTGTGAAGAACAGATATGTGAGGGCTTCATTAGTTGATTTTATTCCTGAGGTTGTTATGGTGTCTGTCCAGGGGAGGCTCAGGATCTGCTGGATTGCCATTCAGAGGAAGGAGGTGCCATTTTTGGAGAAGCTCCATGCATTTTTTCCAATAATGTTATGAAGTGCAATTCATTGTGCATTTCCACTAATAGCCTGGCTGGAAACCCCCACTTCTAGAGGATTCATGGTTGCGTAAGATTTTGGTTATGGGGACCAGCATGTGCCTTGCAGACATAGTGGTTTGTGAGAGGTCAGCATATAGAGAGATGCCAGCAAATGAATCAGGGAGAGCAGGGTGATGTCTGGAGTATCTCATCAGTTGATCCTTTACATGGTATAAGTGGATCCTTGCTACTACATCTCTGGGGATCTTTTCAGGCAGATAGGATGGTTTTGGCAATGTGTGAGCTCTATCAATGATAATGTCAGCAGGTCCCAGGAATGGGAGAGCTGTGATCATAAGCTTTTGCAGATAGAGTGTAGTTCAGTTGGCTTAACTGATTCAGGGATCACCCCTGAACTTGATGTTAACCCTGTGAGCGCTGTCCTCGATATCTGCCATTTTGAGCTGCAACAATTTTAAATCATCTTCTACCTCAAAATGAGCATTCACTAGTTCATTGTGTGCTAATGTAAATTCCTCCATTTTATTTTCCACATATTCCACCCTGATGCTCATCTCATTCATTTTTCTCTGTGTGGATCGCATAAAAGACAACATGTCCTGCTGAAGGGCCTCTCTCAGTGTGAGCAACATCTCTTTCATGGTAGTGTCTATTATGGGCTGCATTGTAGTGGGGAATGCATCCAGATGCTGACTGTATGATGAGGCCTCCTCCATTTCCTCCCCAGCTAGGCCCAGGTTGTTAGAATGATCACCTTTCTCCCCCAGTCTCCTCTCTTGCTTAACAGGGCTATTAGAAGCAGAGGATGGCAGTAGATGGCCTGTATCAGACGACTCGCCAGTGGATGGCTGTGGATTGCTGAGTGTGCTGGTTGAGGATGATAAAGAGCAGCTCCTGGTGTGGGCTCCATCTTGGATCAGCCTGCTCGATGCTGAGGAGAAGAATTCTGTCAGTTTCCTCGACTCCTCTCTTTCCTTGCACTTGCTCATCGTGCCCAGGTTGTGCCCCTTGGTCTCCCTTCACAGTTCAGGTGCTTTTTGGCTGTGTCACTGCTGTGGTAGTTGCTGTATAACACCTGGTGTGGCAGATCTCCTCTCTCACACCGCCATCTGCTCTGGCTGCTGGTTCCACCCCTCCTGCTGTTGGTTTCTTAAAGACCCCATCCTTCAGTACATCCCATATGACTGAGCAGGTGTCCTGGACAATATAGCATACTATAACCCCACCATAAACTCAAAATGAAGACTAGCAAGAGAATGAATGGTTGTAAGGTACCTAAAATTATAACTAAATTTTACATTTAATGTTTTGCCAAGCATTACACACAAGATTGTGAAGAACAACAGACAGCTTTAACAAACATCTAAAAAAAACTGAGGGACTGATGAGGAGTGGTTCAGCTACTAAAGTGTACCCAGCTAATAATATTTTGGGGGGAGATTTGTAGCACAGACAGTAGCTGGGATGCCTTCCTGGAGAGGACTAAGCAAGATTCGGAGGAGGTCCATCAGTTAACATTGAAACTCCATCAACTACCTCATGGATGTCACATCAGACTAATGAGAAGGTGGAGGGGGCTGCAGCACCATCTTCAATAACACTTGCAACACATGCAAATAACATTTTTCACAGACATCCATGTGTGTGTACATGAAAAGATTTTCATCTTGTGCTCGGAGGTCATTATACATGACCCAGAACTGGTTTTTCTCTTTCTGGTGGCAATCACTGGATGCAATATATGAAAGAAGGCCAAGCACTCCAGGTGACTAAGGATCCGCCCAGTGGATCCAGGTAAGTGCTCGCCCTGGCTCGCAACCGCTGGTTAAAGAAAGAAGTAATGGCCACACATCAACCTAGGATCCAAGGTCCTTTATTTCGATATTCCATGAAGCATATCATGAGCCATCACAGGAGCAGTGTGCATATGGTGCTACTCCTGTGATACCTCATAATTAGGGTTGAGTGAACCCGAACTGTAAAGTTCGGGTTCGTACCGGACTTTAGGGTGTCCATGTCCCGAACCTGGACATTTGAGAAGTCTGGGTTCGGGTATTTTTTCGCGCCTGTTGAATAGCTGCAGGGCAGCCAATCAACAAGCGTTTCACTCGTTTGCCCTTAGAAGCCATCACAGCCATGCCTACTAATGGCATGGCTGTGATTGGCCAGTGTATCATGTGACCCAGCCTCTATATAAGCTGGCGTCACGTAGTGCTGTATGTCACATCATCTCATACTAGTGTAGGGAGAGGATGCTGCTGCTGCTGTGAGGGACAGATTAGCTTTAGAAAATCTGTTAAAAACAGCAATTTATTGGTGGCTGGGTGCTAGAGGAGATTTTTGTTTGCTAGAGTACATTTTGTTTGCTAAGCAAAGTACCTCATATAAAACCTAAGCAATATTTTTGTATGTTAGGTGGGCGTTTGCAGACATTTTTGCAGTGTACTTGCAACTGCTTGTGTGTCAGGGACACTACTTTAATCGTGTTTTGTTAGTTCAGTTGGCAACATTTTGGCATATTTAAATACTGCTTTTACATTGCAGTTAGACAAATACCTTTTTTTTTTTTGTGCAAAATATTACATTTGCGGCCAGCGGGGCATTTCTTGCACAAAATTAAAAAGTGCGTCTACATTGCTGGTTTCAAAAAGAAAAAAATTATAAAATACTACATTTGTGGCCAGGGGTGCATTTCTTGCACAAAAATAAAAAGTGCGTCTACATTGCTGGTTTAAAAAAAAAAATTCTAAATACTAAATTTGCGGCCAGCGGTGCATTTCTTGCACAAAAATAAAAAGTGCGTCTGCATTGCTGGTTTAAAAAAAAAGAATAATAAATAGTGCTACATAGTACTTTTGCACTTTGCTGTGCATTTCTTGCACAAAATTAAAAAGTGCGTTGACATTGCTGGTTTAAAAAAAAAAAAAAAAATAGTGCTACATAGTACATTTGCAGCTTGCTGTGCATTTCTTGCACAAAATTAAAAAGTGTGTCGACATTGCTGGTTTAAAAAAAAAAAATAGTGCTACATAGTACATTTGCACCTTGCTGTGCATTTCTTGCACAAAATTAAAAAGTATGTCTACATTCCCGATTTAAAAAAATTATATAAATTTGTGCTAAATAGTGCATTTGCGTCCAGAAAGAGGAGAGCGTCACATAAGGGACGTGGTCATGGTGCGGCTGGTGTTGGTGGTGTTGGTGAAGCTCTTGTTGCAAGGAGAGGACGTGGTTGATCTGTGCCAGCTACAAGCACAAGTGAAACACCTTCCTCAGGTGTGAGTAGCCGACAGAACCTTCAACGTTATATGGTAGGCTCGAATGCAGCTCAACAAATGGTGAGGCCAGAACAAGTACAGGCGATAGTAGATTGGGTGGCTGACAATGCCTCCAGTTCCTTCACATTGTCTCCCACCCGGTCCCTTGCTGAAAGCTCAGAGTTGGCATCTGAACCCCATGGCCATCTGTCTTTCACCTCCACTCCTTGTAAACCAGCCAAGCAGTCTGAGCCCCAAGTCATGCAGCAGTCTCTTATACTTTTTGATGACTGCTGGTGTGCTTTCCGTGGGCCATCCACATAGCCCTGCCCCAGGAGTGGAAGACATTGAGTGCACCGATGCCCAACCACTTCTGTTTCAGGATGAGGACATGGAAACACCATTGCAGCACATCTCTGATGATGATGAAACACAGGTGCCAACTGCTGCGGGTTTCTACAGTGTGCAGACTGACAAGGAGGGTAGTGGTGAAGAGTGGGTGGAAAATGATGTGGAGGATGATGAGGTCCTAGACCTCACATGGAATGAAGGTCATGCGAGTGACATGTGCAGTTTGGAGGAAGAGGTGGTGGTCGCACAGAGGCACCAGCACAGCAAAAGAGGAAGCAGGAGTGGAGCGGCCGTCCCCTAGACAGTAGGCCTGCTACTACTCACCGCACCCAGGGACCTAGCACACTAAAGGCAGCTCAAAGGAGTTCCCTGGCATGGCAGTTCTTCAGACAATGTGCTGACGACAAGACACGAGTGGTTTGCATGCTGTGCAATTAGAATCTGAAGCGAGGCATAAATGTTCTAAACCTGAGCACAACCTGCATGACCAGGCATCTACATGCAAAGCACGAGCTGCAGTGGAATAAGCACCTCAAAATCCAAGAAAGGTCTTGGGCTCCTCCTGCTTCCTCTTTTGCTGCTGCCTCGGCCTCTTCCTCCACCTCTACAGTGCCAGTGTCACCTGCCACCCAGCAAACAGACGATGTGACAGCAATGCCACCATGTCCGCCACCGTCCCCAAGCATTTCCACACCATGGTCCCATGGAAGCTTACAGCTCTCCATCTCCCAAACACTGGAGAGAAAGAGGAAGTGCCTACCTTCCCACTCGCGATCACTGGCCCTGAATGCCAGCATTTCAAAATTCCTGAATTTTGAATTGCTGTCATTCCGTCTGGTGGACACGGACAGTTTTAAAAACCTGATGGCAGTGGCTGTCCCACAGTACGTGGTTCCCAGCCGCCACTACATTTCCAGACGAGCCATCCCTTCCCTGCACAAACAAGTCGGGGACAAGATCAACTGTGCACTGCACAACGCCATCTGTGGCAAGGTCCACATAACCACTGATACATGGACCAATAAGCATGGGCAGGGACGCTATATTTCGCTAACTGCACACTGGGCAAATGTAGTGGCGGGTGGGCCTGAGGCGGATAGCAGTTTGGCGCATGTCCTTCCGCCACCGAGGATTGCAGGGCATTTTTCTTGCCTCCTGTTGCCTCCTCCTACTCCGCTTCCTCCTCCTCTACCACCCCCTCATCCGGTCAGTGTAACACTTTCACCACCAACTTCAGCACATCCAGGGGGAAACAACAGCAGGCTGTTTTAAAACTGATATGTTTGGGGGATAAACCCCACACTGCGCAGGAGCTGTGGACAGGCATTGAACAACAGACCAATGAGTGGTTGTTGCCAATGAGCCTCAAGCCCGGACTGGTGGTGTGTGATAATGGGCAAAATTTCGTAGCAGCTCTGGGCCTAGCTGGTTTGACGCACATCCTTTGCCTGCCGCATGTGCTGAATTTGGTGGTGCAGAAATTTCTAAAAAGCTACCCGGATATGTCAGAGCTGCTGCAGAAAGTGTGGGCCATCTGTGCCCGCTTTCGACATTCTCACCCTGCTGCTGCTCGTCTGTCTGTGCTGCAGCGGAACTTCGGCCTTCCCGCTCACCGCCTCCTATGCGACATGCCCACAAGGTGGAACTCCACCTTCCACATGCTGGAGAGACTGTGTGAGCAGCAGCAGGCAATAGTGGAGTTTCAGCTGCAGCATGCACGGGTCAGTCGCTCTGTGGAACAGCACCACTTCACCACCAACGAGTGGGCCTCCATGCGAGACCTGTGTACCATATTGCAGTGTTTTGAGTACTCCACCAACATGGCCAGTGCCAATGACGCTGTTCTCATCGTTATTATCCCACTTCTATGTCTCCTTCAAAAAACACGATGATGGAAAAGGATGTGGCACAGGAGGAAGAGGAGGAGGAAGTGTGTCATTTCCAAGGTTATCAGGCCAGTTATACACAAGTGGCTCAGAGGGTGGGTTCCTGCACCAGCATAGGCCAGGTAAAACATTTTCAAGCCAGGGCAAAGTTTTGGAGGATGAGGAGAATGAGGATGATGAGGAGGAGGAACCGTGCTCACAGCAGGGTGGCACCCAACACAGCTTGTGGGCATCACTGGAGCGTGGCTGGGGGGATACGGAGGACACAGATGATACTCCTCCCACAGAGGACAGCTTGTCTTTGCCTCTGGGCAGCCTGGCACACATGAGCGACTACATGCTGCAGTGCCTGCGCAATGACAGCCGAGTTGCCAAGATTGTAACTTGTGCTGATTACTGGGTGGCCACCCTGCTGGATCCCCATTACAAGGACAACGTACCGTCCTTAATTCCCTCACTGGAGCATGAATGGAAGATGCGCTGCTGAGGGCATTCCCAAATGACACCGGGGCCTCAGTGGAAGCACTAGGCAAAAGCAGAGGAGGAGGAAGAGGTCGCCAACGCAGCTGTGGCACCGCCAGCACCTCAGAAGGCAGGGTTAGCATGGCCGAAATGTGGAAAAGCCTTGTCAGCAGCACGCCACAACAAACAGCACCACCAGCTGATAAGCAACGTCTTAGGAGGAGGCAGCATTTCAGCAACATGGTGGAACAGTATGTGCGCACACGCCTACACATACTAACTGATGGGTCTGCCCCATTCAACTTCTGCATCTCCAAATTGGGCACATGCCCTTTATGCCTTGGAGGTGCTGGCCTGCCCTGCAGCCAGTGTATTGTCTGAACGTGTGTTTAGCATGGCAGGGGGCGTTATCACAGACAAGCGCAGCCGCCTGTCCACAGCCAATGTGGACAAGCTAATGTTTATTAAAATGAACCAGGCATGTATCCCACAAGACTTGTCTGTACCTTGTGCAGAATAGACATTTATACCAACCTCACACAGCCATTGGTATACTTAAATGAACTTATTCTTTTTTTTTTATAGAACATAAGTCTTTATTGGAATTTGTAAACAGGAGAAACATGAAAAATAAACCATGGTACATTATATATGGAAAAAGTGAACCTGGGCTAGAACATCTCTGGGTTTGTCTGCAGATAGTGATCTTTTATTTTTTTTTTTAATATGTATCAATATTTTGGGGGCTACCCCAATTAGAAAAAAACAAACAAACAAACAAAAAACAGTGTTGGCTACCTCCTCCTCCTCCACCGCCATTTCCACCTACACCGCCACAGTTACTGCCTCCGCAACCTCCTACTCCACATCCACATCCACCTCCTCCTCCATTTTTTATTTTTTTATGTCATTTTTAAGTTATTTCCCTATCCACATTTGTTTGCGGGGCACTTGTCCTACTCTTACCCCCATTTGCTTCCTTTTGCAGCCCTCTAGCCCTTTCCAGGACTTTTTTAGAGCCATTTTAGTGCCCAAAAGTTTGGGTCACCATTGACTTCATTGGGGTTTGGGGTCAAGTTGGGGTCAAGTTCGGGGCCGAACTCAAACTTTTACGTGAAGTTCGGCAGGACCCGCCGAACCCGAATATCCAGGTGTTCGCTCAACTCTAGTCGTCATCTTGTCTTTGCTTGCTTCAACCAAGAGGATTCACACAGTTCTATTCCATCTGCATCATCTCTTGGAAGAGTCTAGAAAGAGTTGATTTGCCTACAGTGTGAGTGGAAACCACTTCTGTATTGCTCACATGTTTAATGCATGTGACAACCTATTCAGTGCTGATATCTTTGTCCTTGAATGCTAGAAGCAGCAGGACTCATAGTCACGTTCATTCGTATGTTCTCTTTGATGAGATTGAAGCTGGTCGTTTGCCTGGGAAGCCCCCGAGACTGCATATTGCCAGAATAGGCAACCCCTCATTAGGCCAGTGGACACATTCCTTAGAGTGTATTGACCACAGGCTTAATTAACGTCACAACCTGTTAGCTGCCATCATCTTTATCCTTGGTGGCTTGAACAAAGCAGTATTCTTGCAAACATGTTCATTCTTAATCACTATTAGTAAGCACCTGAATAGGATTTGTTTGCCTGGAAAAAAGGCTGGGAGACTGTTCAGTGTTGGAACAGGTAACCCCTTCATTGGAAACATGCCTCTAGAGTGTATAGACCATGTGCTTAAACAAATGTGACAGCCTGTTAAGTGTTGCCATACTTATCCTTGTCTGCTTGAACCAACAGGCTTCATACATCACATTCATGTGTATTTTCTCTTGGAAGAGTCTGGAGAGAATTGATTTTCCCACATTGTAAGTGAAAACAACCCCTTTAGGCTCAGTTTCCACTAGTACGATTTGTAATGCGACTTTGGACATGACAAGTCACAATCCATTGATCTCAATGGCACCCTTTCCCATCTATGCGACTTTGAAAAGGTGCCTGCACTACTTTGATGCGACTTTGGAATCACACCAGTGGAAACGTAGCCCAAGATATATAGGTGTCATCAAGAAACATACAGTGCTTTGACATGAGTGGCATGGGACCAGCTTAAGGCCGTGCTTAATGCCTGCCAACTGGAGGGACTAAATTGTAAAAAGTCCATAGTTAATTTCTCATACACCTGAAAGAAAACTTACTTGAATGGTGCCCCTTACCTCCTTAGCAAGGACTGGCTACCAGGAAGAGTTGATGCTCATGGCTTAGCAATATAAGCAAATGGCTTTGCAGCAAGCTGGCAGAAAGACAAAGCAACCATACATAGTCTTACTGCACAAGGACCTCTTGACCTCACTTATAACTGGTATACAGGATACTAAGCAAGAGTCATATGGAAATTTAATATATCAAAAGTTACTCATCTACTTCAACTGATAGCCCTGCAGATTAATAAAGCAGTTCAAAACAAATTTTATGCAATTGGAATTAGCTTGTTTGGCAAAAACCCTCTAAGGTGTTAACCACAGCTAAAGGGTGGCTGACACAGTAGAATCTCAGAACTGGCATTAGTACCAGGTGCTTATTGAAACAAACTGAACTATGCCAGAAGCAGGACAAGTATAAAAAAAGCTTGTTCAAGACAAAAAAAAAAGGCATGATCACAATAGTATTCAGCAAAATAGCTTACCTATAGCTAGTACAGACATTTTTTTTTTTTTCAAAAAGTAGTGAGGCTGGCCATACACTACTCAACTCTCCAACCTCTCCCAGATCCACCTTCCACCATGCAGTGCAAAGGTGTGCCTGATTGCACGCAGATTACATGGGTTATGTTTGATCTCACACTACATGGTTTTGGTAACCTAAAGGAAAGCCGAACAAGAACTGTACAGTGCAAGGCCAGTCCCCCACCCCAATAGCCAACATGCAGCCAGCCAGGTGCCCACATTCCACCGCAAGCTGCTGTGGAACTCAGACATCCCAGCTGCCATATTGAGATCTGTACAATCTAGAGAAACATCACTGAACAAATGAAGATGCATTACAGACAAAAAAAGGTAAAATCAGCCTGTACAGAGAGAGCAGAACCACACAATGCCCCCCGCTAATAACAGATCTAACACACCATTTAGGCTGCACATGGACATGGCACCAGGATGCTCCTACAGTAGAGGGTTTACCTCTGTCCAGGAGCCCTCCATCTGGCGAGGCTAAATCAGGTAGGAATCTTCAATGCTTATCACTTCATAGTAGGATCATAATGGTGGTGTCTCTGGAGCGAGGACAAAATAGGAACGTAGGGGTATAGGAGGGCCTCCTTTAATTCATTTAGTGGGTTGTCCTATGGGAATCAGAGGGGAGGACCTGACCCATACGTAGGCTGACTTGATGAGCTCCAGGAAATGGGACTTTGTGGCTATAGTCCCAGGTGGGTAATTTGTGGCAGGTGATGGAAAAATGCATTCCTGCTGTTGCACTTGCCCAGCCACAAGCTCAAAGGTCTGTTTTTTTCTCTTGATGTTATCTCCCAGGGTCCAGGGCTGCATTAGGAGCTCTAGCAAGCACCCTCAATCCCCCACATCCAAGCAAATCCAAGTAAATCACTGCCTGGCTGGGTGGGAGGAATATGTCTCTTACCTTTGGGACCAGGAGTGTACAGCCATCTCCCCCGAATTTGGTCCAGTCAGGAGGGTGGCCCAGTAAGGAAGCTGGTTAGCTGTGAATTCCAGTCAGGTACTTGGTGCAGCTGGAAGAGTTTCTGATGGTGTGATGAGCACTGGATGATGGTATTCAAGAGGTAGCATGGTAACAGTGGTAAAGGAGGAATCCTGTGCAACCTCTGCACCCAAAAGGGAACTTTAGGCAAGGTAAGCCAGAATGTCCAGGCCCTAAAATGGCACCCATTCTCAGGTTCATGGCATCTGTGGAGAGGAGGGCAGACAAAAGAAAGAGATATTGTTTCCAGTGGCAAGATCTTGGAGGTGGCAACTTCCCTTGAAGCAGAAAGGGAGAGCAGCGTAACATTATTGCCATTCACACAGATGCTGCTGGCTAGTAACTCCCCTAGTTCAGCAAATAACTTCCTTATGTAGATTTGCACAAGAAAGCCCTATTTTGAATCTAATAAATGTTCTTAATTTAACTGATGCTTTAATGAAGGAAGAGTGTGTTGACCCCCAAAATGCTTTGTCTTTTTTAAGAACAAATCAATAAATCAATTTGGACAGCTCATTCTATTGATATATGATTTATTTTAATACCCTGCTGGGTACACACTGTAGGGTAGCCGTGTCTGTTTTGAACATCCTAACCTGAGCCAGTGAGCACTCTAGATTTTTTTTTCCTTTCACCCTACCTTATTTAAACTAAGATTAAGAGCCCAGCATATCTTGGAGGCTTTTTTCTTTGTCAATTTCTAGTTTCACATGTCAGGGAAAATTGGTGCCCGGTCTATGCTCGAGTTTATTAGGGGCAATAAATTTGATTAAATTTGATGTTCTGCAGATTATTTCTTTACTTCTAAGAACAACCATTGCTTGGTTGGACATTGTTGCCCAACCATCTGTGCTTGGTTTGCTCTGTGGAAAACAGTGAACATGACTCACATGAAAGTCAATAAGAGGTGAGATGTATTGTTCGGAATGATGAGCTGTTTGAATTATTTGAATTTGCAGGTTAACATACAACAGTATCTTAGAGTAGGTGGAGTACATTTAAGGACAGAAGAATTGCAGCGCCTCTGAGTGCAGTAGCTCTTTTAATGAAACAATAAAAATAGTATGATACACTCACAAAAGAAGGCAGATTAATCGCATGAAAGGATCATCTTTTGTAGACAGGGAGTGTGCGATGGAGCAGCGGCGGCAGATCCGGGACCTGAGCTGTACACACTGGTGGCTCCCAGTGCAGGCTGGGCGCAGGAGACCGGCTCCGAACGTCCGTTCGTGACACCATCGCGTCACTTCCGGGTCAAAACAACAGGAAGTGCACGCGTTCGGATCATTCGTGATCCCTCATCAGGCATGGTAGGGATTACATTTAAGGCAAGGACATAGGCAAAGGGACCACATGACAAGGTAAAAGGTAGTTAGAGAGTTAAGGGATTTTGAAAATTTAGAAAAAGAAAAATCAGAGAAGGTGGTTGTGACATAACCCACTGTCACTGTGTGTTTTGGAGGGGGCTGTGGGCTAGCCTCCTACCCACAGACTATGGCCCAGCAGAGAATGGGAGATTTGGGGGCTATTTGCCATCTTCCACAACCAGGAGAAGACGCCACCTACAGACATTTGTGTCCGCGGTCGCTGGTTCATCGGAATTGGGTGAACACGGTATCTGTGGCCGGGCTCGTGGAACTGTTTCTGGCTACTTAAACCTATTGGCCCAGCTGTGCTAAATATATACTTTTATTCCACAAGCAATGTACTTTTAGCTGATAAAGGCACATACAAGATGGCAGTATGCCCAAAGCGTGGGGCTACGAGACTTGGGGACAAAATGGCGTTGGGATAATGTAATTATGTCCCTATATATGTTGCATCCCTTCTCCCCGTCCTCCCCCTCTTGTTATTGTGTTAATTATGCTATGTTATAGCCCGTATACAAAAGGTGTGGAGACGCATCCCAGCAGGGAATGTATAAGGAGGGGCTGCCTGTGTGTCATAATCCCTTTATGTGTTTCAACTGTAGTTTTCATTTGAATGTACAAATGACGAGTTTACATTGGTTCTTCCTTGTACCCTACCCCCTCTATGACAAGACTAAGGGGTGTGTCCCAAACTGTGTTTAAAAGTGTATGTATTGTACTTAATAAACAGTTTATGCTCTGCATGTTTAACCCTCAAAATCTATGTGGTTTGCCTCATGATTGGGGGTTAAGGGCTGGTTATTGTGAATCTGAGGGCTGAGGGTGTGTTTGGAGAACAGGAGACACAGTTCTGGTGGAGGTGCCCAGCCGGGGTATCCGGGATCCGTGACAGTGCTTCAATCATACTGGTGAATGTGGTCTCAGGGAGGAAGGTTATTCTTTTTGTTTACAAACTTCTTTATTCGGTATAAAGTGGTTGTACAAAGAAAAAAAAACGCATAATATGAGAAATGCAATTTAGGAGTTATTTTACATTACATAATCAAAGTAGGAATTAAGAAGCGGAAGTTCAATATTAGGTTTTTTAAGAATAGAATATAAAAGGTAATTAGATAACTCAATGGGGTACAACTGTTAGCAAAAAACTGGAATGTGTACATTTAGTTATTTTAAGGTTGAAATAATACATCAGAATATTTGAACCAAGGATCCCATTTTTTGTTGTAGTGGTGCATTGTATTATATGTGTGGAATATTTTTTTCTATGAGAATGATGGTATTAATTCTGGGAGGAAGGTTATTCTAAGCTGATTTGTAGGGAGAAGCATTCTCAGACTCAGTGGCATCACTAGTGTTGGTACCACCCCCCCCACTAGCCAGCTGCTGAGGACACCCCACCTGGTGTCACCCCCCTCTGCTAACCTGCCACAGTGCTCTGTCCTGCTGCTGCGTAGTGACAGCAGGACAGGCCGTAGGGCACTGATCAGACTAGCGCATCAGCGGGGCTCTCCCTCCGTAGCCTGCCACAGTGCTACTTGATGGTGTCATCCCTCTGATGTGTGTCACCTGGGTGTGCATCCCCGCACCCCCATAGCGATGCCACTGCCCAGACTGTCATGAGTATGAAAAGCTTTCCACCCTCCCACCCTGATTATCATGTTTCCCATTTTATCCTATTTTTAGATAGACATTTAATATATGCCCACTATGTACATAATGTAACTATGATGCTTTGACCTAAAATATCTGAAAAAGCCACCAAAATAAATGTTAAAGTCATATGAGAAAGAAGACAAAATAACAACAGTGGTACCAAATATATGCTAATTTTCCATCCAGGAGACATAGTAAAACTTTAGAAAAAGAATGGATGGACACCATCAGTAGGCAAGAAACCTAGACCATAGCCACAGTGATTTCATGTTGTTGCGTTAGAATAATCAGGTTTCCAGAGAAATAGATGCCATTTAAGACATGCCACAATTGCTTCTACTAATGTGAAAGAGGTATAAAGATTTAAAGCACAACACTAGTCTGAATGCTAGTTTGGAAGACCTTTCTGTTCCCAAGTTAATCTCACTGTTTCAACAGCCAAAGAAGCAGAAGAGCTGTAAAAAGACCTGGAAAGTTTCCAGGCAGTGTTTTGACTTGATCAGGAGAACAAATGATTTGTGATTGTTATGTTATAATATAGTCTAGAATACTTTTGTTAAAAAAATATATTCTCTGTTGAACTACCACTGTTACACAGAACTAATTCATGTGGTCTGTAGTCACAGCATTTCCGTGAGCTATGGTTTGCTAAGGCCCTTTTTACACATTTGAATTGGTAGTTCAGTTAAATGCATGTGAAACAGAAGGCAAAATGCATGATGCATTCTGTGTAGAGTTGAGCCGAACTTTGGGGTGTCCGTGACCCGGACCCGAACCCGGACATTTGAAAAAAAGTTTGGGTTCGGGTTCTGGGTTCGGGTATTTGATACCGCCTGTTGAATAGCTGCAGGGCAGCCAATCAACAAGCGTTTCACTGGTTTGCCCTTAGAAGCCATCACAGCCATGCCTACTAATGGCATGGCTGTGATTGGCTAGTGCATCATGTGACCCTGCCTCTGTATAAGCTGGAGTCACGTAGTGCTACATGTCAGATGCTCTCAGGCTAGTTTAGGGAGAGGATGCTGCCGGCGCTGCGAGGGACAGATTGCAGATATAATAACATCTCATCCTGCATTACAGAACAATCTGATTCTGGGTTAGTGTCGGTACGGTAATCATCCGTACCGACACTACCGAAGATTCCCGTTTGGTCACTTTGCGAACAACTAACCGA